>JAECUM010025425.1:0-53088 GCA_016617855.1 Megalonaias nervosa
CTTTATTGTCAAGTAGAAAATTTTCTGAGTTATTTTGGTCATATGACTTGAAAAGAGAATAGAAACTACATTGCAACAAATTTTGACTGAGTAACCAGATTACATTATTGTAAATGCAAGTTAGTAAAATTGCTTAATCAACTATCCTTAATCAATTTTTTAAAAATACTTTATAAAAGTTCACAATAATGGCACTTTGAAAGATTTTTAAAAGTGTTTGAAACAACCCCTGTACCATGTACATGAGGGCAAACGCACGTGTTCAGATCATACTGTTCACCCTAATTTCTTTGTTGCAAATAAAACATTACCATTACTATTCATACATAATACTAAAATGCATAAAACTACGGACATTGCTCCTTTATAGTCAGTATATGAACTACTCCCTTCTTTCCAACCGAGTCAACACAGACATGTGGAGTGTATCTATTTTTAGAAGGAACGATTTTCGAAATGTTACAACTCACTTTATACAGCTTCATTTCAACAGTCCACTGATAGGATTGCAAATTTATGGTTTATTTATTTGTCGACATACTTGTAGTAATTTTAGGCATTGGTCAGATAGAAAAAGCTGTGCTTCTTTTTTTTCAGTATTTTCACAAATACAAGTAAAGTCAGAAAACAACTTTGACCATACAGTGCTTCTCACGAATTCCACAACATAGCATTGTCCCATACATTTCTGACCTACATAATTTTAAAGTTAAATCTCAAATAACATAATACCAAGGCTTTGCTTTCTATGAATTTATTTTTTCTGAATATATCTGCACGATATTTACAAAAACAGACAATCTAATAAACTTTAAACTGGTACTTCCACACACAGCAATGTATTTCCCCTTTACTGGTTCACTTTCAGTTTCAAACTAATTTTATGATGAAATAGTGTACAAGAGGCAGTTAAAATATCCAGATCACCGATTCTGTTCTTAAAACACAAATTGCTATTTACATACAATTCTTAAAGTTTCGAAATACAAGTTTGTATGTTTTTATCATTAAGGATAACATGTGGAAATCAGGCCATGATAGTTGCTAACTGACTCTGGAAAGGGTTAATGGTCAATCAGCTATCAAAACACATGCCTGTGAATGTACAAAAGTTTCTTTGTCAACGTAATTGACAACAAAACTAGGCCTAGTTACTGATGGCTTGATGAATACATTTTGCTACAACAATAGAACTAACCTGGCTAAGGCGAGGGGGCATCTCAAAAAGATATGGTCCATCAATGTATCTCGAAAAAAATCACAGGGCGAAGTCATTTTTGCTTTCCTAACAGAAGAAGGCGAAGTTTACATATTTTAGGTGACTTTGTCGCCCACTTCGCCTGGTAGCGTGACCCCTGGTTACTACTTATAATCAGGGGCCCCGAGTGGCCAAGTGGTCTAAAGCACTCTCCGTTACGGATTACTGCCATCTCACCTCTGTTTGCGTGTGCTCGAGTCTCGGATTCGGTGAATATGGATATGTGAGAAAGCTTGCCAGTAGCTTCTCGTGGGTTGGTGGTTCTTTCCAGGGATTTCCTGGTTTCTTCCTCCACCATTAATACTGGCCGCCATGAATAGCCTATCATGTGCTGAAAAATGGTGTTAAGCCCTACAAAAAAAACAACAACAACTACTACTTATAATCATGGCAAAAGTCAGGTAGGCAAAAATATATCTCTCAGTCACACCCACAATATAGATATATGTAACAATGTAAAGATCTTTTCTTTATAAACTTTTGTGAATTAACAGTGTGTAAAAAGACAATTCTAAATTTCCCATTTTGACTATTACACAAAAAAATCCCAATTCCATGGACCAATATTTTTCTGAAATCTAAAACAGTACCGGTAAGTTGTGACAAGTCATGAAGATAACGGGATAGAGTATTGGGTATATGTATGTCCCAGATGGCTGTAGGCAAATGTGACTACTATAGCTTTCATTATTCTCCTAATTAAAAATGAATCAATACTCATGTTTTTCAGTTTATATCCAGCAGAGAGTTGCTGGCTTTATTCACTTTCATGAAATTATGTGGACCCAGGTTTTTATACATCTGTATATAAGTACAAATTTTGAGCTGTATTCCCCCATTTCAGTGGAGATATAATGCCAGGCATGATTTATAAGCATTTCAGACTTAATTTTATAATTACTGGATTCATCTCCGATAGAAAATGTCTTAGGTCAAATCAACGGTAGAAGCAGGTACCACAGTCACTTGATTCCGGGGTAAACTAATGTGTACACTCACCATGTTAATAGATGGTTTTCCGACGACGTCACACAACTACCCAGAATTCCGAGAGATCAAATGCATAACTTGGGCTGCAAATGAACAGCCGACTTGGCTTACGTATTTATGTCTGCTACTGAGGTAAATATCTAAAAATCGAGATGGTTGAGGGGTGATGAATAGGATGCTAATTTGTTATAGTACTAGTGAACTTTACTCATGCATAAGGCACATACTGATTCTTTTAGCCGCCTTGTCACAGGAAAGTAGTCAAAATAGCTCTTTGCTGTCAAAAATGAATGTAAAAAAGAGGGGTTGGTGGCAGTGTTGGTTCAGTATAAAAGCCACCAGTTGTATAAGGAATTAATCTGATTGCCGCAGTCTTCAGTGTAAAATTATTCTCATTTTTCTGCAATAGGTCATTTTCAGATGAAAATTCACCAGATAAACTGTCCAGTGAGACCTTTCTAGTGAAAAGATGAAATCACATTAACAATGGTGAACTCGTATTGTTTGGGGTTGCACAAACTGAGCTGATAAAAAAGGCGTTCAATGGCACTTCTTTGACATTCCAAGAGTCATTTATAATCAGGGACCAAAGATAGAGAAGTTATCAGCTGACAGACGTGCACTTTGGTTAGCCGGGATCAATTGCGAAGCATGTAACCCAGACCCATCTAAATGACATCATAAGGTGTGCTCGGATCATTTTATAACTGGTAGGTACTGGAAAATATATCATTGCTTGCAAACTATTATTGCACAAAAATGATTTTTTTTTCATCCTAGGTTAACACAGCCCTGGCACTGGCCACAGCTAATCGGAGAGAGAGAGAGAGAGAGAGAGAGAGAGAGAGAGAGATGTGGTGAGAGAAAAAAAAAATTAATTTTGTAATCAGTAAACTCTATATGTTTTAATTGCACTAACTTGTAACAGTTCTTACATATTTGATTCTGTGATTGATCAAAATGATGCAATGACAAAGTTTATGCATATATTAATCAGTCATATTAGTTCCTTGAAATTCCAAAAAACTGTCTCCATTAATCAGCTAGTAATGAGCATGTGGCTGAACCAGATAAATAGCCAAGCAGGCCAAAGCTTTTAAATGTATTTGTTTATGATCAGAAATACAAATTTTGTTATCCAAATGTACATGTACTGTATGCACCATATTATTGTTTCAGGTAAGAAGGCTGACCTATACAATTGTACAAATCCAGACTGGGCACCCTCCTTAAGACTGGGACCAGCAACGGCAGACACAGAAACCTCTCAAGCAAATGTTAAGCAGTACGCAAGAGTTAAATTGAGAAAAGAAAGAAAGGCTCAGCATGCAGCTGCTGAAGCATTAATAGATTTGCAAAGCCAAGCGCAATTAAATGAATTACACTGTATACCACATTCAAAGAAACAGATAATGCTCTTCGGTGTTCATTTCTCCTGAAAGGCTCTCTAGAAAGGCCATTTAGAGAACAGCTGCAGAATGAACCTGACATCACAAGTCAGATGCGTGATGAGCTGAATCGTTAGCATTTGGAGAATATGGCACTGAAAGAGAAGCTGAATAAAACTAGGATTTCACCGGAGTCGTAACAACATGATACAGAGAAAGTCAAACACTTTACAGGACTAAATTACACTGTAAGGATGGCACTTTTCCAGTTTCTGTCTCCAAGTATTCCCGACACTTCTAAAAGTGCTCTAAGTAAGTTTGAAAAGTTCATGCTGGTAGTAATGAAGCTTAGACTAAATCTCAGTTTGCAGGACCTTGGGTACAGATTTCACATTTCTCCCACCTGTGCAAGCAAAGCATTTTCAGACATTATTCATATAATGTATATTATGATGAAGTCTTTGATTCTGTGGCCGGAGAGAGAAGAGTTACAAATGTCAATGCCGATGGAATTCAGAAAACATTTTGCTGTCCGAGTATCAATAGTGATTGACTGCTTTGAGGTATTTATTGAGAGACCATCCACTTTATTGGCAAGAGCAGAAACCTGGTCAAATTACAAACACCACAACACAGTGAAATTTCTGACTGGAATTACACCACAGGGTGCAGTTTCTTTTCTCTCTAGTGGATCGGGTGGAAGAGTATCAGACAAATATATAGCGGGCCCCGAGTGGCCGAGTGGTCTAAAGCGCTCTCCGTTACGGATCACTGCCATCTCACCTCTGTCTGCATGGGTTCGAGTCTCGGATTCGGAGAATGTGGATATGTGAGAAAGCTTGCCAGTAGCTTCTCGTGGGTCGGTGGTTCTTTCCGGGTTTTTCCCGGTTTCTTCCTCCACCATTAATACTGGCCGCCATGTATAGCCTATTGTGTGCTGAAAAATGGCGTTATGCCCTACAACAACAACAACAACAAATATATAGACAAGAACTGTGGTCTTTTAAAAAAAACTTGTGCCAGAAGATTTAGTACTTGCTGATAGGGGATTCGACATTCAAGAAAGTGTGGGACTAATGTGTGCAGAAGTGAAAATACCTGCTTTCACAAACAGAATACACATGGAAAGAGTACTTGGTCTTGTCAGAAACAAGTACACCATTTTACAAAGTACAATACCAGCTGACTATCTCCATTGCAGAAGTGACACAACTCCAACAATTGATAAAATTGTGACAGTATGTTGTGCATTGATCAATTTATGTGAATCAGTTGTGCCTTTTGACTAGTAAATAAAAAAAAATGTCAGAAATATTTTGCATATATCTTGTATATCACACTATCTCCTTCCTCCCAGTCACTCAAGGTTGCATATTGTTTACAAGTTTCCATCTTTATCACCCTTCATTGGCCTTACTTCTAGTTTATCAATAATGCTGAAGAATACATCTTGACTGGCAGAGAGCTGTATGGAAATTTCAGCCTTGGTCACTCAAAGGTCAAAAAGAATCTAGTATAGACTTTTTCTGGACATAACTTTGAATGCTTTAGTGTGTGTGTGTGTGAGAGAGAGATCTGGATTTTTAACATAGCTTTAAAATATATATGCATGTGTGTGTGTGTGTGTGTGTGTGTGTGTGTGTGTATATATATCGAAGCAGGACGTTTTGGCACCGCCATTCTGGCGCGACCGTTTTGGTGCAGAGGACGTTTTGGCGCCGCCGTTTTGGCGCTTATTAACATGAACGTATTTCTCACTAAAAATAGTACATTGTTTGCACGAAAAACATTTATTGTTAAAGCATTCATAAAAAAACGTAGTACATAAAGTTGGCAAGAAAAACTTTGTTATTTTAATACATTTAAGCCTATAAATAAACTTAGTTTATCAAAGTATTCAAAATTTGATTCAATGAATAGGCTTACTCTTCAATGCCATAAATGTGCTACCTTTTGGTAACTTGTCCAGTCCATCACTCCATCAAAAAGTTATGCGATAGTCCTCGATGGTACTCGATGATGTTTTGTTCTCTGCAACTCTCAACAATTCTCCTGAGTCTGACATCGGCTTCAATGTATTTTTGGTTTCAATATGGTAGGTTAGTGCGATGTTGTTGTATGTTGGAGTTATAATTGTCGTGATAACATACCCTATCGGTTTCAATACGGTAGGTTAGTACGATGTTGTTGTATGTTGGCACGATGTGACAAGTAATTAGTCCCACTTACCCAGTATTCAAACCATGTAGGAAATTGGCACGCCAAAATGGCTGGCGCCAAAACAGCTGTGCCAAAACGGTCGCGCCAAAAAGTCACATACCCTACATATATATATATATATATATATATATATATATATACAGTAAAACCTGTCTTGAAAGACCACTGTTATGTGAGACCACCTGTCTTGAGAGACCACATTCTCAATGCACAAATGTATTGATTATATAGCATTGTGATCCGTCTTAAGAGACCATAATTTTTGGCAAAAGAGATGGTCTTTCAAGACAGGTTCTGCTTTGTGTGTGTATATATATATATATATATATATATATATATATATATATATATTTTTTTATATATATATATAGAGAGAGGTATGTGTGGGGAGGGAGTAATGATGTTGGGAGCCTTTTCAATAAAACAAGTTTATATAATTTGACTATTTTTATTTGAATTTCAATATGAAGAAATTTTCCATTAGTGAATACACAATAATCAAAGCATGATTTATCTACTGTAACACCTTTGATACAATAATTTATCATTCCTTTGCCCTGCAGCAGCTCAGGTAACATTCTGTCCTTGTTTATACAAATCTGAAATAATTATCTATCTATCCACAACAAATCAGGAAAATTTATTTCCTCTTAAATTGTGGCAGTTTTCTGCAAACTGGGCAATACCAATCTCCATTTGGAACTCTCTTAAGCTTTACACATTTGAAGTGTAGCCAAACATATGGGCAGTTACTGTTGTCACAGACATTTACATCTTCATCTTCAACAAAAACCTTTTGACATACACATATCAAGTTCTGTGCTTTAGTGGTATTCATGTTTGTTGCTTGATTGTTGTCCTGTACTATATCTGATGATTCTGCATTGGTCAAGGGTCTGGAATAGGATTTTCCCACCAACTCTGGTAAAATTACTGACTGAAAAAAACGTCTTGGATTTTTTTCCGCCATGATCTGACAGAAATCAGCATCAAATGAAATTCTTTGAAGAAAAGTGTCAGCATTTGTCCATACCATAAAATCGCAATATTCCTTTTCACAAAGAAGCAATTGAAACTGAATCTGGTAATAGTAGGCATGTGTTGTTTTAAGTTTAAGTTGTCCATCTACAGTCTCTAAACAATTAACGGAATCTGAAACAGGAAAATCTTTTGCACAAAATGAACACTTAATCTCTACTAACATTTCATCGCAGCAATCACATGGTGCTACACCATCTGGTGTGGCTCCCATAAATGGATAAGAGGGATTAATGACGAGTCCACTCTCACGCAACCTAAAATTCTCATGGTTGTTCCTCATGGTTTCAATGTATGAGCTTTTTGCAGTCTTTTCATGGTTACATCCCCATTCTGTCTGTTCTGAAGTGAATCCTTTCGCAGATGGGTAACAAATCTGCCTAATCAGATTTTTTTGATGGATTGTCGGTTGATGTATGGCATAAAGTTTTGATTCTTGAAGCTGTCACCCTACCAGCCCTTAAGTTAAGCCACTGTTTATTACTGCTTTGACCTCTGGTGTCCTTCTCACAATTGGTACTTTCTTCTGGTGTCACACATAAAGTCTGAATTATTTCTTCACAGCAATGCATTAAAGCTTCCTTTTTCGCATTAAGAAATTCTTCCTGATAAAGTTCAGTTAGGACTTTGGGATATTTTTTATCCAAGGCTTTTGGTCTATACTTGTGTGCATACCCTGGTATAAGAGACAAAAATACAGGCCTGTTACCTGTCCAATCAAGTGATGCAAAGAATTCTGACAATTCTTCACTTGTTGGTTCTGTTACAATGGGTAGCTTTTTCTTCTTATTCAAAGGCACTGTTTGAATCCCAGAGACTGCTTTGTCTAGTAGCTTTTTCTTTGTTCGAGCTGAAGTGAAGTCAATCTTCTGGATTGTCTTGAATTGAACCTGAAGCCAAATTACAATATCTGGATGTAAATTTAAGCCACATTTAAATTCAAAGATAAGAAATAAACAATCGTCATTTCAAATGGATTGTATTTTATTCATGCATATAATATTATGTTCCAAGTCTGTGTAAAAATGTTGCTGATTGTTTACTTTGTCAGTATAAGCATTTCATTATACTTTAGTTTTAATTATTTTGTAAGGAACGAAAATGTGTTATGAATAGAAATGTAATGTTAGAAAGCTTGAACATGTTTATCAATCTCTCAAGTTCATGCCAAGTAGATTGGTTAATGGACCTTTTATGGAGTTTTGGGAAAAACTTAATTAGCATAACAATATTAAGATGCTTTTCATGTTTTAGCATCCACAAGTACTGACCCTTTGCACAGGAGAGGACAACCACTAAGATTTTTCTTCTGTTACTTAGAATTTCGTAGTTTTACAGCAGCCTCCACTGCAAACAGAAGTGCCCCGATGTGAGTGCAGACTTCTCCTACACCTGCCATACATGTACAATGACCAGAAATAATTGTTCCATTCTTCTTGCAAATTACCCACGGTTGTAAACAGGTGCATTTATCCTCTGGGAGTGTTTTACCTTTCCTGCCGCAACACACCTGCCATTGATAGTGACTTGTCCAACATCCACAACCCAGCCACAAACAAAATAATTATATGCTTCCAAAGATTATAAGCTCTAAGTTGTAAAATGTAGGCACTCTGTGTATATACTAAATAGTTCACAATGTCGGGATATGTGACCTCCGGCCATGATGATAAATCTTCACTCCATTCGCTTTTCTATATCTCATACGGGTCTTTGTCGTCCAGTATCTGAATTTTTTCCATATATCTGGCCTTAGAAACTTTATCCAACATGTGTACACATTAGTTTACCCCGGAATCAAATGCATGTGATTATGTCCTTTGCAGTGATTGGTTAAGCTGGTTTGTGATTTAGTCCTACAAAGTAAGACGTCTCTCCTGCAGATATCTGCGCACGTACAGCAGTTCGCGTAGGCATGAAAAAGATTAACAAAAGAAATTCTTACGAAACCAACGATTCGTGATGTTAAAAACCGTTGCCAGACTAGGATCCAATCACGCAAACCTACCTTTGTCCACTTTAAAGCACAGGGGCTCGTATCGTTGCTTCCATTTTACCTGTCATACATTTACTATATAGTAACTACTATTAGTATTATATAGTACATGTATGACAGGTAAAATGTCAGCAACGATACGAGCCCCTGTGCTTTAAAGCCGGCAAGCTGAAGCAACAGATCGTAAACAAATTGCAAGCCTTCCGATTATGGTGATTAAAGCTGGGGTAAAATATGCTCACAGGTCCCAATAGGAATTTTACTCGGTCAGATCTTGTTGAATACGCATGAATTTGGTTCGCTAACACCACTTCTATTAAGATAGCAAATGCCGCAAAGAATCCGAATGTGACGTTGTCTCCTTCCGTCGCCACGTTGTTTCGGGTCAGAATATTTACCGGAACAAACTGGAACAAGCCGGAACAAACGAAAATACCGGAAATTTGATAATACAGGAACAAAGATTAAAAAACAAATTCTACTTATTTATATAACCAGTTATACCTTTAATTCCATTAATTTCAATTAATGACAATACCGGAAATACCGGAAGAAAAAAAAAAAATATATATATATATATATATATATATATATATATATATATATATATATATATATATATATATATATATGAATGAATACTAAACTCTGTAAGCAAGATATTTGCATTAATTGAGTTTTGGCAAGTAGAAGGATAGTGCTCATACGCTGTTATTGTTTAACTACAAGGCTCATTTTCTCTTGCATGAGTAAAAGGACGGTCTTATAACATGATCAGATTCGTATTTTATTGTTCAGCATATCACTATTTAATACCAGCAACAACACAAATTAGTATTTAAGAACTGTAGATACATCACAGAAAATGATGAAATATGAAGGATTAAAATTTGCTAGGCTATTATTGGTGTCATATGGAGCAGCAGTAGAGCTGAACAGACCACTTGGTTGAGACCTTATTTATAAAAAAAATAAAGGTTCCTACAGAGGCTGAAAAAAAAAGGTCAATAACATAAACCGAACCTCCTAACTTTTATTATTACCATATAGTTTGAAAAACGGATAATAAATCGTTTGGGTTAGCTCATTTCCGTTACTTTTTGTTGACGTATTTTTTTTTAGATTTTTATGCGATTCGTTTACTCGCGGGTCACTCAATTTTTTGTCGTTCAGCTCTACTGCTGCTATGATTTTTATCCAAAAATTATATCAAGTCCGTTGCGATATCTTGACCTAGGATCATGTAAATTTATCGTTACAAAACCAAAGGGGGCAGCTTGTGCTTTTGAAAAGAAATTTTTAAATTTGTTCATGTCCATGTCCTCAGAACACCAAGTATAATAAATATTCTGCAGCGTATGATTATCAACTCCGTTGAACACAACCAAAATATTGCAGTTGTCTCTGATTACTTTTGGAATTTGTGTATAACGCTGTGTAACATAAATCACATCTGTGTTTTTGTGACGGCCTCGTGAAAATATCCGAGCTGGATTGGATTGTTTGTCCAGCATGACATCATCGTATACCACGAGGTTATTAATGAATCCATCTAGATCATCTACGGATGGCGCTTCATCAATATCAGTAATAAAGTCTATGACATTGTCTTCATGCAACAATTTTGCGTTTTCATTAAAATCTTTAAGTAGTTCGTAACATCGCTGATCATCTACAGATGGCGCTACTAAATATAATTTATCCCACTTCAACCATCTCATTATTAGATTAAGCAATAATTGCGTTTTTCCACTTCCGGACGGACCTATTATAATCATTCTGATAGAATTCGGAAGCGCTGGATGGTGTTTTTCTGGTTCTTGTTTTCGTGTCGCAGAAAAGTCAATTATATCCATATAATAAATAATATGATTCTATATTGTGTTCGATGCAGAGCACCTACCGATACTACTGAATTAACGACAATAACAACAAAAAATAAAAGACGAGCACCTACAGGCAAGTGTGTGAAATGTGGTACCAAGAAATATAAATTTATTCCATCAAAGACAGGTGGGGTGATATCGCTGCTTCGTTAGGAAAATTACCAGGAACTCCATGGGCTAAATACCCCGGTGAGAAACATTTACCCGGATATAATTATTGTGGTCCAGGAACTCGACTTGATATCAGACTCGATGATCAAGATCAACCAAAACCAGGAGAGTATCCAGTAAATAAGATCGATCAAGCGTGTCACGTTCATGATGTCGCGTATAAAAGTAAGGATTTGCAACACCGACATCTCGCCGATGTGAAATTGATTCACGCGTTAAATTCTATACCTAATAAATCTCTCAGAGAAAAATTAGCTAGTTTTCTAGTAAAAACTGCTATGAAAGGTAAACTGGTGCTAGGGGCTGGCAATTAATTATATAACTATCATAATGAAATCTGTTTATTATTCCCCGAGAGGATTCTGGAGAGGTAAGGCAGCGATTAGTAAACTCGCCGAAGCAGCAAAAGTTTCACGTAATGTCGCTGCATCATGGTTAGCATGACAGGCAATATGGCAAATCTTCCTAAGTCCACCTAAAAAAATTCATTACGCGCATTTTGATGTTAGTGTCCCTAATGAAGTTCATCAAGCAGATATTTTTTTTTTACCACACGATACCATTAAAACACGTGGACGAAAATCACGCACGTACAAATACGCATTGACTGTTGTTGACATTGCGAGTAGATATAAAGAAGCGGAGCCATTATCAACAAAGACAACATCTGAAGTTGCATCTGCGTTTGAGCGAATTTATCAACGTGGTGGTCTACAATGGCCACGATTATTACAAGTTGATCCTGGTAAAGAATTTCTTGGAGTAGTATCATCGTTGATGAAGAAACGTAACGTTAAAATCAGACGAGGACATACTGAAATTCATCGTGATCAGGCAATCGTTGAACGATTTAATAGAACACTTGCTGAGCGTTTATTCGGATATCAATATGCAAAGGAAATATCTACTGACCTCAAAGATAGATCTCGTGAATGGGTTGCAAGATTACCGAGTGTGATAGCTGCGTTGAATAATGAAATTACTCGTGCAACTTCCATGAAACCTTCTAAAAAAAAAAAAAAAATATATATACCAATACGACGTGAATCTTTCTCTCAACCAGTATTAGGTAATGTTACAGTTAGATATTTATATGAACCTGGCGAACTTGAAGGTGGTAAAAAAAGAGCAACCGATCCTATCTGGAGCGTGACTACGCATAAAATTTCTAGCGTGGTAAGATCCACTGGTAGACCTCCAATATACAGACTAGATTCTACAGCTCCTCAACGTGGATTTGTACGTGAACAATTACAAATAATTCCTGCAGATACACAATTACCACCAAGTTCAATTTTGTAAACGTCCAGAACCTCGACGTCGATTACACTCAAGACAGGTCAGCATTACATTTTCACGTGTATGACCAAGATCACTATTAATTCTGTCTACGGTAAATTGTCCTGGATTATTATTCGAATACTGCCATGACATATTACAGTTGCAACTTGCACAATTATTATTCTGTAGTTGTTTTAGTTTTATAATAAATTCAGTATCAATATCAAAATCACGATTATTTTTTTTGTCACACTGCTTATAACCAGATAGTTTTTTTCTATTAACAGTTTGATCATTATTTTCTATAAAATTCATAATAACCCTATGTAGTTGAGATATTTTTCTGACCCTAGAAACTGCGAGATAAACTAAATTCGACCATTCGATCCGATCATCTATAATCCAGATATTTGTATCAGAAATAGTTAACCCTTGTGACGAGTGAATCGTTATAGCATATCCTAACGTCCACGGTGATTTATTCATACTCAGCGCATTCTCAACGACATTAATATCGACTAAAATAATATCATTCAAGACAAGATTCTGTATTTCACCACCAGGAATTCCAACATCAATATTCTGTCGTCGAGTATCTGAGGGGCGATGACATAATGGTACCAGTAGATCTGAAAACTTTTCTTTATGTAACGTAAATAATTTATCCTGTAGTTCATCACGAACTATCTTTCTACTTGCAACTATTAAATCAGCGGGATTCCATAAATTTAGAAAATTATTCATAGAAGTCTCTGGAATTACTCCTCGCATTATCTCATATTGTACTCTGTCTGGCTGAAGTCTGATTAACCTTTTAAATTCCTTCAGCGGTTCATCGATAGCTCTATGGTCATCATTTATTTCTTCATAATAATTTACGTTATTCTTCAGCCATTCATGTGGAGACTCTCCAACAAAGGGTGGTGGTTGACCATTATCGCCACACATAATCACAGCAGTATTCTTTGTCAATAGCCAATCAAGAAATGCTTTTAGTGTTTCTAACGACACCGTGCATATCTCGTCCCATATAATATATTTAGGTATATATTTTTCACCCATTCGTTCAGGAGTCCATGTGTCTCCACACCATCTAAAGAAACTGTGATAAGTACACGATTTTACTCCTCGCTCTTTTATCTCTCTGGCGAGTTTATGTGTAGGCGTTAAAACAATTATATCTGAGATATTATTTATAAATAATTTAATCACACGTGTTGTTTTACCTGAACCACCACACCCATTAAGATAAACAGTTTTATATCTAGATACAGGATCATACACAGATGGTGCAGATGACTTTAATATTTGATTATTATTTCTATAATATGTCTCCACAATTTCAACATCTGCAGATTCAGAATAACTAAGTATATTTTCCTGTTTTATTCTCCATGATCCCCATTCACCATTACCGAGTTTTAATAAATCTGTATATTTTTTATTTATGTAGAACGAATCCGTGGCGACTCTGACAGCATCATAAGGAAATTTATTTATCATAGACAGTAGATTTATAGAAACATATGCCAACACAGATGATCTTAAATGAGTAAATTGTGGTGAGTCACCATCAAGATAACTCACAATGGTACCTAGTTTCGTTCCATCTGATAAATAAGCATTACATCTGTTTATAAATGTATTTTTTTCCGTTGTATCAGCTATTATAAAATCGAGTTCAGCATCGTCCATAATCAATCTTGTACACGTTCGTTTATGATCATGTGATCCTCCTTGGGTAAACTTACCGATTATCTTTCTACCAAGATCTTTTGCAAATTTCTCATCATGCTCGTTCCTGCATTTATTTATTTTAATAATATGATCTTTATCAATATCAGGGAATTCTTTCCTGGTATCATCAATATTAAATCTGTTCGGTTCTGGTAACCAAACTTGCGTCTGTGAATTAAACGATATAATCGCTTCAGTTACTCTCAACGATATTAAAATTCCAACATCAAGCATATATCGCAATAGTACTATTGGAACCCAATATTTTTCTGAAAAATGTCTTCCAAACCAAGCATAAGTAATCGGATGGAGATTTTCTGCAAACTCGAATGATTCTACATGAGCAAATCCGGTTAAGTCAAAATCTGGTAAATGTCCGTTTATCGCAACCCTGGTCATCTCGTGTGATGGATGTCCGAATCTCTTAAAGTATTCAGAACATTCTCCGTATCCAAGAAAACTTCCAGGATAACACGCTACCATATCAACAGATATAACGTCATTACACTTATATTTAGTATTCCATAATCCCCCGTGTCCATATTCTACGCAGCTTTTCTTGACATCTTCAAGGAATTCCGATCGTGTTGGTTTCCATAAATTTTTTTCCTGAGCGAAATGAGCCGCTACAGATGGAACTGTAAAACAATTATTTAATAATTGTCTAATTTTGACATCGTCTGAAGTATATTCACGCCAAAGGCGCTGCGCAAGATGTTCCATTTCTACATTAAGAGATTCTGTACGATAAATATCACCATTAGGTCGTACAAATTGATCATAATGATTATATTCCGAACTCTGAAATAACCAAACAGAAACAGGATCGGTTTTACTAATATTTTTAATAAAATCAAAGATATCGCCGTCATAAAATTTAACCGTTCTATCTCGTGGAAATATTGTTACTGCTGAGGTCCATGCGTGCGAATTATGATCAATAATATCTATCGGAGCTCCTCTTGATTCATATTTCGATTTATATAAAATCTCTCCCGTCAGCGTTTTTACTGTTATTGGGAATTTTAATTTCTTTTCTAGCTCAGCGACATCTTTGATAGACGCTCCGGTATCTTTAACCGACTCTGCCCAGTCATTTATTTTTTTACGTCGTAAATCTGTTAAACCATTACCACGTATCGCGTTTATGAAATGTTCTGTAACTCGTTCAGCTACACAGTTTATTCTTGACTCTGACAATCTCATAGGTTTTAGATCCCCGACGTCAGGTTTATTATTAAGCGGATATATTGCATATACAACTGCAGTAACTGGATATGCACGTTCATAATATAATTTATCTATACCGGTTAGTATTCCGGGTTTAGATTTATTATTTAAGAGAACAATATTACCCCCGGACTGCACACGGACTGGATCACGCTTATCACGAATAATCCAAATATCTTCCTCTGTCTCTACAATAAATTTTTATTAAAATAAAATATTTTTGATTATCAAGGTGATTAATAATTACTTTTCCTCGTTTGTCGTTCATCATATTAGTAACATTTCCAACTCTGAATGTTGACCATGCATGAGCAGCGCCACTATTACGAAATTCATTTTTTGCTTCACGAATACGTTCGGTTACATCCTCATCCGTTAATGCCAGATCTTGCATCGAAACACTAAGTTTATATTCTGATAGTCTGTCAAGATCGAATCTGGTTGTGTAGGGTTCAATCGCGGATAATTCTTCCATATTATAATTAGGGCAAATATATATTTAATTGAACATTAATCTTTTAGTATATATAATGCTTGAAACAAAAAACAAATGTGCTTGGCTCAAAATTGGATATACTTCTCTTTGTAATAAATCGTGTGTGAACAAATACTGCGGAAATCATGCACAAAGTATCAAAAATGGAAGTACAGGACCAATACCGTGTATTCAGTGTGGTGTTGGAGTCAGAGGAAAAACTCAATTGTGTCTAAAATGTGGCGGAAAAAAATATAGAGAACTAAAACGATATTATGACAAAAAAAATAACACTGACTCTCCTATAAAGACCGAAGAAGATTATCTGGTTAGATTTCAAAACAATGATTTAGACAAATAATATTATATATATAATGGAGCAAAACGAATTTGTGGCGCATCCAGTATATACAAATTATGAATCATCCCGAGATGGTGTAATCAGGAACTGCAGATTGAAAAAACCAGTAGGTAATGTTGGAATTAAAGGTTATTTTAGTTTTAATGTTGCTAAAGGAAAAAAATACTTATCAAGTAGATTCATCTACGAATGTCATTTTGGATTGATCAAAGATGGACTTGTAGTTGATCATATTGATGGAAATCCCCAGAATAATCGGTTATCTAACCTGCAGGCTATTACACCTAGTCAGAATGCTGCACTTGGAAATACTGGAAAATGTAAGGGGTTTGCAAGAAGAGCTATTAAATCTATAAATACAGAAACAGGACGGGAAATTACTTTCCCATCGATGAATGCAGCTGCAAAACATTTTAGCATAAATTCACGATCGGTACGTGATGTTGCAGATAAAATATACAGATCTGCATATTCAATAAAATATGATCAGCAGATAATATTTGAATATCTAATTCTGTCTTCCTAACAAAAAACAAATAGTTCTACTGTCAATTTTCCCAAGGATTTTGTTTAGCCATAATTACAGTCAAGGGTCCACCTTCACCGTCGCTGCTCTCAGCGTCATTATCATTTTTGACATGTTTAGCTATAATTACAGTCAAGGGTCCACCTTCACCGTCGCTGCTCTCAGCGTCATTATCATTTTTGACAGAATGAGATAACATAATCTTTCTTAATTGCATTACACGATTGTCCACGATCTTTTTTCTTTCGTACTCGTGAGACAGTTCGGATTTAATATTTTCGATCGAACGTGCAAGAGCTGCAAATAGCTTTACTTGATTGTCGTTTACCATAGCTAGTAATTCAAGCATAGATTGATAAATTAATTTTATAAATCTGTAGTTTGAAGGTAGTGTATATTTATTATCAAATTTTCTCTGTTACAGTAATTCAAAATCGCACATAATTTTCTGAGGGTCGAGATTATCAGATATTTTTATTCCGTTATGTTTTAGTTTTTTAATAGCAGAAATAATATCATTAATGTTTTCTTGGTTCATTATATATATATATTATATATTTAATATAAAAATAAACAAAAATATACAGCGCGGGGTGACATTCGGTCTACCATTCCATAGTTGTATCAGATAAACCTAATGAGGTTCCGAATCTTTGTTTAGACATTTACCCCCAAGAGACCCCTAAATATCCGAAACCGAAACTTTAGAGGCTCAGAGGGTTGTCTATACGTGTTATTTGTTTACCCCCGAAAGAATTCCTAAATATCCGTAACCGAAACTCTAGGAACTCAGAGGGTTGTTTATACACGTGTAGGTCTTATTTTAGTGACCAATCAGATTCTGTTTATTGCCTTACAAGAATTCCTAGATATCCGTAACCGAAACTCTAAGAACTCAAAGGCTGATTGGTCTTTGTGACCTGGAATCTCATTAGGTTTATTTTTAGTTTGCGATTGTGTCTTTTGGAATGGCCCTTGTGTGGGGTACCCCTTTAGTGAAGTCACAAGGTCACGACCTCATATCACCCCCCGCTGTATATTTTTGATGAGATGATGATGATGATGATGATGATGATGATGAAATGCCGTCTTCACGCCAGCACACCAACCCATAACGATCAACCAATGGGTGATTCACAAAAGTGAATCCACCACGTGTTGACGTAGTGGATTGGTGTACTCTGAAGACGGGGGAGCTGGAGCCCCCAATAAATTATAAATCTTGGCCTAAAATCGCCTTCCGCAGACAATTTGTCTTTCTCGGGTTTCGAACCACGACCCTCCGGATGAGAGTTTCTACGCGCTATCAACTGAGCTATCGGACCTTGTTATAAATACATATTGAAAAAGTTAGTATGTGTTTACCAATAACCTTAGCTTAACAATTTGTCAGTCGTATCGTTACATTCCTAAAAACTACAATATTCTTAACAAAAACCACATTTTTCTGTGTAAAATGAGATTTTTTATTTCTAGTTTCCAAAAAATATATATAATTCTGTATAACACTGAGTCTATGCGTAAAAGCCGTAACAGCGGATATTGATTTAGTTATATAGCGGATGTTCTTAAAATAACTTTACGCACAGCCGTTATATGGAATAATCAATATGCAGCCACAGCCTTCTAGATAATAGATTTCGATTATGCGCGGATTTTATGTAAACAAAAGAATAATTATAAACATCCGGATATTTTTTTTTTTTGTTATAATAAAAACGTATTATGAGCGTACATACAGGTTTATATTTAGTACTTCGTTTCTCGTGTCCAGAATTCTATTATTTTGGTCTGCAAGTTTAAAGTGTATCCTTGATAATAACGGATTATGAACTCGCAGGTACACGGGATTAATTGGTTCTGATACAATTAACGAACCGGGAGGGACCAACGGGCTACAACTGAATAATATGTACCCTTGCTGGGCCTGGCTACACTTAGAAAGATCTACCTGATAGCTACCTTCAATAACATCACATACCAGATTGACTGCAATTGTTGTTGTTATATTTTCAATGCCCGGCGATATATGACGTCCGGCACCAAAGGGATTGTTATTGTGTTTTAGTATAACCGGTGGTGGGGTTATTTTTTTCCACGATTCAATTACTCCCGGATAATATTCTTCAATAAGATTATTTAATGATTTCTTCATCTCAGCGTTATTTAAATCTGGTATAACAAATACGTGTGATTCATCTTCTGTTATTTTATAATGATCAAGAAATAATTGCTTACGTTCTAGATCTGTGAAAACAGTACCTACTTCACTAGTTGCAGAGTTTATAATACTTCGATTGGCGATGTATAAATCGAGTAACATACCATTTAAATGTTTTATTAACTCAATTATTTGCCGCTTGACATTACGATCATAATGTTGAGATAATGAAATAAGTAAACTTCTTAAATCATTAAATGTTTTATCGTATTCAGGTTTAAAAGGATCTAAAAATTCTTTAAAAAATTTTTCATCAACAATATCTCGATGCCTCCCCTCTGGCGTAACGATAACATTAAATACTGATCTAGTCATCTTGGGAATCCTTTTACCATCAAAATCGGTAAAGTAATATATATCGTCGTTTGAATCAGATTCAAATATTATAAATCTCCATGGATCTTTTCTTCGATATTCTGGATCTTTAATGAATTTTTCTTCACTCGTTTTAAACTCATTTTTAGTTGGTTCTGAAACTCCATTATAAACAGGTGCGACTTCAGGCCATCCTAACACGGATCTAATCGAACTCTGATAAATATCTACGAGGTAATCAGGAGAATTTATTTCAATCGCCGCTGATAGTGTTGGCTCGTGAACAGTGATCGCTATTTTAGATTCTTTCCCTGTAATAGATTTAATTCTGCGTTGGAACTCATCATTAATCTGTTCTATTTGATAACTGCCCGTTAAAATTCCAACAACTTGCCAATCAGGTGTTCCATCCGGTTTATTTTTATTCGCAAATACCAGTGAATTATTTGGTTGTTGTCCACCAAACGGTTTTGATCTAATATTAGGCCAACTATAATAAACTCGTAATTGCGCTAATGCTATTTCCTTTGCTGGAATTGCAGTCGGAAAATTAACGCTAAATTCAGGATTGGTTGAACTTAATGATATCATAGTAGTTTTTGACGGCGTTGTATTAGCTACGATCTGCTGAAGTAATTCGCGCGACTCTGACATTATTATTATCGTTATTATTTAATTCTCCATCTTTCCGTTATTGTCATTAGCGATTATGAATGCTTCATCGTAGGTTTTCATTATCGTTACGAACTCCTCATCGGATATTTTACCATCACTGAGATACGCTGAAATATACGAGCATAATTTAGTGTATGCGGCTGTTGCTGTGTGCAATTTCATTATATACTCGTTTAGTTTATCATTCGTACATGTAGATATTTCTTAGCGATAATACTGAAAATACCTGCACATGTTGTTGCCGTTGAAACTATAATTGTTACAACTGCAGGCGCTGTCATCGTTATTGTTGATAGTAATAATCCAGTTCCAGCAATAACAGCAGAAACCGAGTATACCATTATATCAATAATAACCATACGTCGACGATATTTTTTTACCTTTATCGTGTAATCGTCGATGATATTTTTTAGTTTGGTTTGACACTCACATACTTGAGTGTATCTGTGACGTTGAACATCGATAAATGACTCTTGATTCATTATACTTATCTAGGTAACTAATTGAGGAGTTTCAGCTACAAACTCAATACACCACCAATAAGTCGCTGCGGTTAACTTTTTATCATCAGCTATCAGCATAAACGTTTCCTCGATATCTTTGTTTAACACTATAGACACAATTCCAGAAAAACTATCGGTTGAATGACGCCATGTAAATGTGGTAAATATAGTAAATTTTTCAGCACAAAATATAGATAATCTATATACACCAGTGACCTCTGCGGTATGTTTAAGGGTGTTATTTTCCGGTGTCCATGTTGCTTTTCCTGATGCGACTGTGTACACGATATTGTTAGCTCGTCCGTGAGGAATTTTAACGAGATTAGTTTTTTGAATAATTTTAGGAACGCCACTAATGATATCTTTGAGGTTTGTGTTAATGTCAGCGAGATTAATAATAACAGTTGGTGGAGTTCCAAAAAATTCGTTAATATTTCTGTTTACATTTCTACGAAAATTTAGAAATGTTTGTACATGATTATTATATTCAGTTCTAAATGCAGCAATTCCATCATTGATGGTCGTTAATGAAGTAGTTATTGGAATTTCCCTATCGTCGACGTATTTCTTCGTTGCAGCGTCGAAATCTGTTTCTGGTGTTCTGAGATTATTAATACCATTATTATTCATGTCGAGAAATGCACGCATTATACCACCGCGCACCGACACGTACTTGGATTCTTGATCATCGACGTATTTTTTTGTTGCTGCGTCTGTATCTGCGATTGGATCTCCAAGATACGTAATTTTTCTTCTTGACATAATAATGTCACCGGTAAATATATCACCAGTTTTCTTAACATAATCGTTAACCGATTTACCGGAATCCTGTATTTTACCTTGATCAGTGAAAGTAACGATATTATTAACAACCGCGTTGGGAATTGGTACAAGTACATCTGGTAGTTTTATATTACTCGTTTTTAATCGTCCTTGTTTGTCCTGAAAAAAGACGACTTCATTTTGATCCACACTTGTGATATTTAATAAATCATCGATTTCATTTCTGAGCTGATCAAGAGTTGCATATTTAGATAAATCGTCCTTCTGAGTTTTACCTGAGGATCTTCCGTAAATATCTACCATTATATTTGCTGATATCAGTTTAAGTGTTATGACATAGTGTAGTGAACGCGTGTACGACTTTATGAGGCGGTGCTGTTGATTTTGATATAGCATCAAGCACAGCGAGGGTTTCACGACCGCATATTGGAGGATCAGTTATTTTTTGTGTTGTTAGCGTTGAATACCAGATTGGAATATCACCGGTAACGTACTTTAAAAATTCTTTTGGTGGTGCTAATCCATACGAATCGAAATAAATAATTCCACGTGGATCAATTGCATATGCGACCCAGTGCGTGCCTGGGCCAGAGTTTTTATCGAGATTAATGATACCGGTTTCAATATTGTTTGGTTTTTTTGGTAATTGATCGCGCATAAAAACACCTCTGAAATTTTTTATTTTAAATTGCTTAGCAGCATTAAGTAAATCAAAATTGGACATGGGTGATATTAGTAAACTGTCCCGGGAAGTCTTAGACCCTTTCCGTACCACGAATACGGGGTTCCTGGTAATCTTAGACCTTTTCCCTTTTTTTTGATTCCTTGTCCGGTTGCTTTCTTTAACGCCATTCCAGCAGCAGTTCCAACAGCACCTAGCTCAGCTGCCTTTGCAACGGCTGGTGCTGCAGCTGCTATTAATGCTGGTATTGCTGCAAGAAGCGGAAATATACCACCCGTTTTAGCGATGTTTTTGATGGCGCCCGCAGAAAGATTAAGTTTGACGCCTTTATTTGATTTTTTAGCGTCATTGAAGTTTTTAAACTGACGCTCGGTCAACGATAGTTTATTTGCACCGGTCATCTGTTCTCGCTTTAGCGATATTTTTATTCCATAGTTATTTTTTGATGCTGATTGTAGCTCTTTAATCTGACCAGGAGTCAGACTAACACTAACGTGATGATATGACATTATTAATATTATGGATGATCTAATTACATATTTTCTACTGGAGCATCAATAACTCTCATTCGTCCACCAACACCTTCGAGTAACATCGATTTATCGCTGAGTATAACTGCGATTGCTTTGTAATTAACAATAACTCCTCGAATCACACGAGCTCGAAAATGAATATCTACAACAGATTGTCTTGTTAAATCTAAATGTTCTAAAGAAAAGTAATAAATCGGATACAGCGTTGTAAAATCTAGCTGCGATATTTGTAAACCAGTATCAATATTTTGATCACGTCCCATAAACGACATTAATCGATGATAAGTCCGTGCTACATGATTTTGATCGAAATTCAGTAATATATCCTCGGATGGTTCTTGATGCCCATTTATCCTTAATGAAACCTCTGAAACACCGAGTTGGTCAAATATCATATTACTTTGTGTCTGATTATTTACTCGTGCACTATTTTGAAGCGCAATAAATATATGTCGCGATGCAGAAACACCTTGCTGAGAAGCTATCTGCCACGTAAATAAACCATTAATATTACTCTGGATAGCATCTGTGGTCATAGTTAACCATGATAACGCTGATTTACCGCCTTGACTCATAAAAGATAGTAACCGGTCTTCTTCAGATATCGAGGGGGTCATCACTGGCATCCACAGGGAAAGTTTTGTTAGTATTACTATACCTGCATCACCAGCAGGTCGCCATATTGCATCATCGTCTGTGCCTTTTCGTACTAGTACAACTGTGTGTTTGGCTCCAAAAATGACTTTTCTGACATTTCTACAGAACCCAAAATTATGTGACAGTGGAATTGCACATGAAAATCTTCTCCTATCACCTTTTAACATTGCTCGACGTGATCTAAATCCTAAGTTGAAATCTGGATCTACATTAATAATCATACTTTGTACATCCGCATTGGCGTTTCTAGCAAAATTTTTTGGTTGTCCTATTTCATATTGTTGGTACTCTGGAGAATTAGAAGTATCTTTCACAAACATCATTGATGGACCAGCTGATCTTGAGTAATCGTCGCTGTATCTTGCAAGGCCAAGTATTGTCGTGGCAACGTCGACGTCCTTCTGGATTGATTCAATATTTTTTCCGTCAATCATGTACGTAGCGCCATCAAATAACGCCATAATACCATTATTAACAAAGCCGACACTAACATCAGCGGCGTATGGTGCTGGTACTGCAGGATTAGCGTTATTTAAAATTTCACCTTCGACTTCGATAAATGCTTCAGCGGGTAAGAAATATCTACTTGTATCTTGAACCTGTAGTTCAATTCGTCCAAGCTGATCTGGAATTCGTGCGTCGTAAGAATAATACTGATAATCGCGCACAGACTCATCTTTGAGTACTGGTGCATCCATGTCAAACGCGGGGTCAGATACGCGCTTAAACATCTTTATTATTATCGTCTTCGTCTAACTCAAAGACCACTTCCTGCTATCAGACTAGCGGTTATATTTTTTTCCTTTTCCGACATCGGGATATCAGGTAACTCCGCTAGTTTTTGATTAGCTGCTTGATTTATTATTTACTTACATTTGCTGGCATCACTTCAGTGCTAGCCAATTTCACAGGTTGAGGTCGGGTCGCTTTTGGTCTGCGTATTAATCGTGATAGTCTATCTTTAATTGCTGAGAATGCTTTGCTAGCAAGATTACCAACAGCGCCTATACCCTTTTCACGAACAACATCAATAGCTTTCATTCCCAGCTGCTTTGCAATCGGTATTGCTTTTGGGGCTATCCTCCTAAACAGACCTTGAATAACATCACCTAGTCCATCTCCGTAGATCGTTTTGTATACCGGTAATCGAGAATTTATTACCCTGACCATGGTAGGTCCACGAGTATTGTGTATGATCATTTTATTATTAAGTGACTTTATAACTAATTACATACTTAGTCACTATGATACTCATCGGCGATTTCATTAATGAGAGACTGATATACATCAATATCCATGATACCGCCTGTAAATAATCGTTTACAAATATCAGCTACTTCATTAATGATTTCTGGAGAATTATTACCAGCTCGTTTTCCTCCAATGAGGATTTCTAATCGATCGACATCAGCAAGGACGTTATTGGGACAGGTAATAAAACCACTTCCTAAACCACTTCCAGTTGCACCAGGGTCGTCTTGAAATACTTCTTCTTCTTCTTCCTTACTTGTTGTTTGGGCAGGTTGTAGTTGTTGTGATCGTGGTAATTTAATCTGTGGTGATGATGGTAATTTTGGATAATCACGAAGTGATTGCTCAGATGGTTTTGGTGTTTTTTGTTGTCGTTGTTTTTGTATTCGTTTTTCTGTTTGTTGTTGTATATCTCGTATTTTTCGTTCTATTTTAGAAACCGGTGTTAATATCGGTGATAATTCAAATTGTTGTGGTGATGGTGGTAATTCAAATGGTTTTGGAGATTGTTGCTTTTTACGTTTTTTTCTTTCCATTTCTTCTTCTTGTTTTCTTAATTGTTTAAATTTTTTAATTTCATTATTATGAACCTGATATGATAGGTCAGCATTTCTAGCTTGTTGAACATTCATGTATATGCGATATAAATATTTTTGCCATTGATCAATGTTTTTAATATCTTTAGCGTATTCAGGTTTCATTAATTTATCTCTTTGACTATAATTATTCACAGCAAATTCAGCCAATTCTTGTAGGTTTTCAATATTGTTAATTGTTTTAATAGTTACTTCATCAAATTTATCTATCAATTCAACTATTAATTTTGGTTTAGGGGCTGGTGCTTCAGCGCCTTCAGGCTGAGCAGCTTGAATCAGGTCAGCAATATCAACAGGCAATGTTGCAAGAGCTCGTTGTGTTGCCTCAGTTGCTGTAACAATTTTTTTTGTTGGTTCGACAATCGGTTTAAATAATTTTTCTGTACCCTCTGTAAATTCCACTTGAGACTCCTGACGCGATTGTAGTTGTTGCTTAACAGAATCACGAACAGGTAGATATTTTTTAATTGCCTCTAGTCGCTCTCGAGATAATTTAGCTGAGTGTGGTTCTCCAATACTCATTATTGATAATATCTATAATGGATGTTTAATTTACAGCAGCAGTAGAGCTGAACGACAAAAATTGAGTGACCCGCGAGTAAACGAATCGCATAAAAATCTGAAAAAAAATACGTCAACAAAAAGTAACGGAAATGAGCTAACCCAAACGATCTATTATCCGTTTTTCAAACTATATGGTAATAATAAAAGTTAGGGGGTTCGGTTTATGTTATTGACCTTTTTTTTTTCAGCCTCTGTAGGAACCTTTATTTTTTTATAAATAAGGTCTCAGCCAAGTGGTCTGTTCAGCTCTACTGCTGCTTATGGAAACCATATTTTAAGTTGAAATTTAGTAATCATTTTTTAGTTCTTAATTCATCGTCTGTGTCAGTGGACCTGTGTCAGCGCAAATATGTTTTGGCGTTCGTGTTCGCTCGTTCACTTTTTTTTTCTTTGGACCAGGTCTCTTTCCCCTGCTCTTGGACGCCACAATTGTAGTTGTCCTGTCGGATGAAATCACCATTTGGGGTCATTTTGGATGAATTTGCAAAACTTTACAGAACCTTTTCTTACGCAGTAGTACTTAAGTGCGATGAAAACTTCTTTCGCGAAAGGAAAAAAAAAAATGAGCGTGTATTTTCTTTATTCCGCTATCAAATTCAAGAATTATCTTTTAATGGACGACAATGGCAAAATACAGTGACGAATGCATTTACGACAGACAGTACACCAGGTTACAATTGTTTTCACCCGACCTGAAAAATGCACTGTAGACAGTTCTAAACCAGGAATTTGATCCTCTGTATGGAGAATCAGTGCTCTTTCCAAATTATTGAAATTATTGATACAATGTATCTAAGCGTTAAAGGGACTTGCAAAAAGAAGAAATAAGTGCGAAAAGAAACTATTTTATTTATTTCTTTATCAAATTCAATTTGTTTTTTTAAAAAATAAAAGACGAAAAACACATTGACTGTAGCATAAGGTACGTAAAATTACTTGCAAAAGGATCAATAAGAACAAAACAAAACCCATTTTCTAGTAATTTTTTATTACTTGCTCAAATTCCATTTTTCTTCTTTTTTAAAGGAAAGATAAGGGCAAACGACAATTTAAAAAAAAAAACTATTTACAACATATCCCATTTTAAAAAAAAACTTATTTACAGTATCCCCAATATTAGAATGTTTTGTCGTATAACGGTCAGTACAAAACACGACACCTTTAAAACATTTGCAAAAGGAATATAAAAGTGCAACAAGAATATGTATTTCCATTATTTCTTCATCAAATGGAATATCTGATAAAATTACATTGAAGTAAGCTCGGCATAAGTTTTCAAAATATGATTACCATATGACTTGTAAGAGCAAAATGTGGTATTTTAATGACTTGCAAAAGAAAACGACGATTACGTGCAGTACAAGAACGCATAGGTTCCTTATAACTTAATCTTACATAATTAAGCCCATTTTATTGAGAAATATCGCCGTCCAATACAGGGTCACTGGGTTGTGATCAATTTCTTTTTTGCTGAATGAGTAGTTCTCGACCTTTCCACCCTTTTTCTTTTCCTTTTATTTTTCTTTTTTCCCCCGCCGAAGATGATATTACCACCATTCTAGTTCCATCCGTGGATACAACAGCATTAGGGTTCGTTTTCCCTGAATTATTGAAGTTGATAAATTAATAAAGAAAATACGAGTTATTTTCGCACTAATTTCTTCTTTTCGCAAGCCAATTTACATTCCGCAGTACGTACTAACTGGTCGCAGGAGCAAAATGTCACGAAAATTCATCTTTTAAATATATTAGTCAGTGTGTTTTGTCATTATCTTTCATTTTAAAAAATATTAAATGTGATAAATAAATAAATAAATAACATACGAGTTTTTTCGGACTTATTTCTTTTTTTTTTTTGCGACAAGATGTTTTTTGTGCAATTTAGTACTACCCTTTTTCTGTTCATTTTTTTTTCGCTATCCACACTGTTTTAGATAACAGAAAATGTCCATGATTGTCCGTTAGTCTACATGTGGCATATGCTTGTTTCACAATATCTAAAAAGGACTACTTACCTAGAATAGTTATAGGGATAATATATCCAGTTTCATATAGAAATGAATGCTCAGTAGTCTTATATAACGGGGGTTTCTTAGCCAAACCCTATTTATATACTTGAACGAAAGCATGATTTTTACACCCCAATCATCCCCTGGGTTTATCAAAACGTATTTGAAAACGACTTTTGTTGAGGCAACAAAGTCGATTTCATAGTTGATTACCACATGGGACCATCATGGAAAATCATCATCGTCGTCAAACAAAAATAGGGTTGGCTCAGAAACTCTCCTATAAAAGACTACTGCGGTTTTTCGAGATAGATTACTAAAAGTTTACCACATCTAATTTTGACATTCACACAAAATTTACTGCAATAACCAATCTAATAAAATCACCTTGCTAAAATCAACACTATCATACTTTTTATAATCCAACGCGAATGTATTAATGCCATCAGAACAATATCGCTTATCATCAAAATTACACAGACCAGATTTTTATGATAACATCAGTCTCAATTATATGACGATTAGATTTTATTGTCATCATCTCAACAAAACCACTAAACCCATTCAACGCAGCCTTATAATTATCGAATCCTTTCACCTTACCTACTACATCTCTTTTGATGCCTTTTGCTCGTTTTTTAACTTTATTATCTGACAGTTTTAAGCAATACATCTTCGCAATCCGATAAACTCGACGATAGGAACAAAATTTGTTTCCTATAACTTTTTGATTATCATGACAATGAAATCTGCTGTTCTTTGGATAATATGATAGTCCAAATAATTCTTGGCTATCGTAAAATTCTTTGTAAATGTCATCAGATTCTATCTTATACATTTGCGAGTCAGTATCTGTAAATAACAGCTCTGCAACAGGCCACTTAACCATAACCAAATCATAGTGAAACCAGTACATTATCTTCTTTGATATCTCAAGTACTGCCATCGACATAAACTGGTTTGTTCAACTTCAGGTTTGTGTTTCTTTTATGAACGGCTACTAGAGTTTCATTAAATATTTTCATACTAACAAAATCATCAGATGCAACGAGTTTATTACGACGTTCCATGTTATTAACGATCTCAACATTGACTCGCTTTCTGATATTTTCCATAGTCTTGCCGAAGACGCTGTTGTTCATGAGCCTGAAAAAAAATTTTCAAATTCTGTTTTTGCAACTGCTCTTCGGCTAGTATTAACGTCCATATAATCTTTGGTCCAACATGACTGATTAAATTTTAAAACTCGATGAACTTTTCTTAATACAAGACCATGATCACGTTTTTGTTTCAGATTTTTGTAATGCAAAAGGTATCTCCGTTTGTCAAGCAGTTTAGGAACTAGTTTGTTTGTGATAGGTTTACACTGTGAATAATTTTGTTGTTTTTCTGATAATAAGCTGTAGTCGAGTAGCATTGATTCTGGACAAAACGGATAATCGTTATACATATCATGAAGCTCAACAGGATAGTCGAGATCAGCTTCAACAAAATAACTAATATCGTATGTTAAGATTTTATCAGTTTCATCAAAAAACTGTTTTTCACTGATTCACTTGAAACCACCAACTAGCATAGTTCGTGTAAATATTTATTATTGGCCTTGGCATATTTTTTGTTATGACGCACATTCCGCCTTTGATTCCTCGCTCGATGAAACAGAACATGTCAAGATCTGTTAACAGTTCTAGTTTTATTTTGCTGTCCTTTAATAACGCATCCCATCTTAGTCATGGTGCTGGGTAATACCAGGCAGGATTTAATCCATAGTTGT
Source organism: Megalonaias nervosa (assembly GCA_016617855.1). Classification (NCBI taxonomy): domain Eukaryota; kingdom Metazoa; phylum Mollusca; class Bivalvia; order Unionida; family Unionidae; genus Megalonaias; species Megalonaias nervosa. The sequence goes on from JAECUM010025425.1 coordinate 29,121, forward strand.
TAGCGCTGACTTCTCTGTAATTTTCAGATATATCTGCGAGCAACAGCACTTCTGCGATCAGGAACAAGTCATGACAATCTCCAAAATTTTTACAATCAAACTCATTCCAAATCGTTTTAGCCTAAGCATTATCATCATTGCTGACAAGTTAAAGATTTAACCGAGAATAAAACTTATCTTTGTCAGGTAAACATGTTTCATCAAATCTGTTCCAATCATCAAGGTACTAGTAGGGAAAGATACCTTTTCGTGTCAGTAAATTTGATTTCTTACCGAAATGATTAGTCAAATTATCAAACTTACAGCAGACTTTCACAAGCTCATCCAACGATGCTGCCATAAACTGCAAACTATCGATAAATCTTAACTTGCCGAGTGTCACTGACATATACTTTTCAGTGTTACTTGGAACACATTTTATTTTATCGTTGTTGTTAATTTTCAGACGGTTTATTATATCCTTGTTGCCAAACGCCTCAACGATAATATGACAATCTTAACCACGAAAATTATGAAACACAACAGGAACAAAATCTGGTGCAGTATATTTTAAATTACATATGTCATGTGCTGGACCGCGATGCTTACCAGTAATATGACAGTGATCTTTTACACGATCTTTCTGCGCAAGCTCCTGCTCACACATATGACATATTTCTGCTGCAGCAAAATCAGCTTCTTGTTTTATTGTCAGTGGTTTCATCTTTGTTGTCTTACTGAGCAACATCATGATGACATCAACCTCGTTGATAAGATTTTTTAGACGCCAAACAGCAGGATCCGCTCCACGATAAATTTTTATTGATTTTGATCGCTGATATATCTTGGATATACCTTTTGTGATTCATCATCAACACCAAACACGTTAATACCTCCTAATAACAGGAGTTTGTTTTGTTTTTCGAATTTTGAAATTGATTCTCAGCAATAGGAAAGTCAATCTTACTAAAGATTAGATTATTAACATGACAAATACAATTTGATATTCATTAAGGATGATCTCGTGTTGGAAATGACGTTGATAATATAGCTCACTGAAAGACTTGTTGTTGTTTTTTTTACATTCACATAACTTTTTGAGTTTATTATTTAAGTTGGCAGCTCAACATATGAGTTACCTCGCAATGGACTATATTTCATAGTGAGAAATACAATTTCTGTTATTTTATCAAATCTATATCCAGAACCCGATGCTGTGTACTCGTCGATTTTCTTCCATATTTCCTGAAATATTTCATCTGACAACGATATCAAATCTGTTCCGAAGAATCCTCCTACAATTTTTCAATGATAAATTTTTCGTTGTTTCATCTTGTTATACAAAGTATTTGATAAAATTTGTCGGATATCTATGACTTTCAACCCGGTGAGCAGAGCTCACTGCGACCTCAAGTGCAGATAGTAGGTCACAATTTCGTTGTTGAGACTGAGCTGTCGCCCTGATTGATCGGTCAGCGTCATTGTTATCGAGGATATTTGATTGTCGACGTTTATCGGATAATATATTATTTGTCGTGGAATTACTTGCATCAGCGAAACTGGTGGAACATCAGGAGAAAACTATAAATAGCTTGTCCTTTACTGCCACGTACCTTATACGATCCGCTGGCAATCAAACGGATTACTAAAATAGTATTTACTTTTGTTATTTCCACTGGTAACTCGCCCTCGTATGAAATTTAAGCTCTTTGCGATCTAGAACCGTACTGTTGTCGAGCAAAACCTAACAACGATCAGATGCTATTAGCGGTGCCGAAATCAACAAGAAAATTGTTTTCAACATGATTCTGGCACGTAGCATGTTATAGTTTGGAGCAAGTTCAAAATTGTCCGCCGCGGATTCAACTCAAGTTGTAATTGTTTTGTTTAGATCTGTAACGTTGTAAGCTCCTTGTGGTATCTTAAATATCCAAGCCGAGCTATCTGGATGGCTCGATTGAAATGTAAAATTGTCATTCATATTAGTTTTTACGTTGGACATAGCATGCCGATCAGTAGCTGAAACTAAACCTATTTCATATTGCGTCCCTGGCCCAAGTTCGATTGGTGAATTATAAATAACAGAAACGTTTGCGCTGTCCGGCGTAGTTTGAGATCAACCAAGTAGTAAAGTTGCTGATAACATTCTTATTTTATCTGATAGACAAAACTAGGAGTGCTTTGTGGTTAACGAATTAATTTGCCTTGATAAGACCACTATGTAAAATATAATATTCGTCGGATTTTAGATAACCGTTTGATCGAAAATTATCTAAAATTTCAACAATTTCGTTGTCGATTTCTGTTCTTACATTTACAGCTCTTTTGATGAGATTAGCAGTATCGACTGGTCAGCTATTTCAGCTTGAGAGTTAAAGATCTGTAAACCATAAGATATTTTCTCTTTAAGCCTTTCCGTATTAATTTTTAACTAAGTTTTCTAACAACATTGTTCTGTAATTAAAACCTTTTGGTTGTTTTTTTATGTTATCAAGGATAATATCATAAATAACAGCAATGATACCTTCTCGGTGCATATTAAAAAACTTTCTTGCTGCATCGTAATTACTAGATTCCTTGAGTTTATCTAAAGCCACTTAATATTTTTTTCTCACAACTCTTATTTCTTTGATGTGATTATTTACCTCATATTCACTCATTGTTTGCATCATTAACCGTTATTTTGTTCGCGCCCCAAAAATTCCTCAAAATCTCTTATCTCGGCAAATCTATTGGATATTTAGTTTCTCTTATTAATTTATTAATCGTTTCCTGAAAAATAGCCACATATTCTTCACCACCTCTAGCGTGCTCTTTAATTTTGTGTATTAACTCAGTTTGCCGTGCGGTTAGATTTCCTACTTGCTCAACCGTTTTCTTCTGTCTTTCGTCAACTATATCAAGTAATCCTTTCTATAATAATTTTGTGCGATCTTCTGGTGATAAATAGAAATATCTGGTTGTTTGCCAAGTACAGCTTCGGTAACGGGTTTAAAAAGTCTAGAAGTTTCTTCTGCTGTTTGTTGTTGCCCTCGGCGTTCTTGTTCAACTTTTATCTTAAATGCAGCTCTTGTTGCAAAAATTTCTTTAGAATCTCTATTCGTTTCGAGTCCATTTTTATAATTATTTGTTAGATTAATTTTTGGATTGCCCATACAATCTAAACACTGTCTTTCCACATCTAAACATGATTTCGATCTCGTGCTAGCTTATCAAACAAGAAAAAGTTGTGCTTTCCCTGGCCAATTGCTTCATGATAAAGTTCTGCAAATTTATCTTTTAATACATCTCCACACTATTCTCGTGCTATATTTTGTACATCAACGTAGTCGAGTCCAGCAAATAATATAAAACAACCTGTATTTCGCCTGATATATCTATAGACGTTATAGAAATCCTGTGCTAGATAAACTGCATTACATTTCTGATTCCGCAACAATGAAAAGTATGATTTTATCTTATCCATTTTGCTGTTGCTCAATGGGATGTCATCAAATGCAATTATGTTATATTCATCGAATCTAGTTCAGCAACGGGATTAAGATCTTCAGGTTTTTTTTATAACAAAGTATCGTCACCATCTCGTAGTTCGTTTTTTAGTTTTTCGTTATACTCGCTAAGAAGTCCGTATTTATCCTGCTGCGGGTTGATCGTGTAAATATATGCCCTATCGTTGTTGAAGATATCGTTAAGTAACAGATTCATCAGAATGTTACATTTACCCGATCCAGTTCGTCCTACTATCAGATAATGGCAATCTGGTAGGTCGTGGTTATGCTGATGTTTGATTAATCGCTCCGAGTCAAAGTTAATTAAGCTATTTCTTTATTTGGTATTCACAAAATTATATCGCGCAGTAAGAATAAGAATGAGCTATTACACAAAATTTGGTACGTTAATCTGAAGCTCAGCAGAAGAAAAAACCAAGAACTGTGGCTGGCGCAGATTTAACAAATTATCTCAAAACATCCTGAGATACAATGACACGTAACTTAAGTATGTCAGGTCAGCGAGTGCTAGACATAGAAACATCATATCCTCCTGTCAACGTAAGTAACACACAAGCTGTAAATTATGCCCAACTTAAGACCATCGATAATAGCAAGATATCGCTGAGAGGCGAAACAATGACTGGATCGATAAACATGTCAGGTAATAAAATAATAAATCTAGAAACGGAATACCCTTCTGCTAACGTAAATAACACAAAAGCTGTAAGTTATGCACAGCTTAAGGCGATCGATAATAACAAGTTGTCACTAATTGGTGGAACTATGACTGGATTGTTAAATATGTGCAGAAAACTAATAATCGATACTCAGCTTGATAACATATAACTGACCGACGACACTTTTGTAGCAAATGTAAAGTTTGTCAATGATAATTTTGTGATAAAATCTGGCGACACTATGGTGGGAAATCTAGACATGGGCGTGTCAGAGATAACAACAACATATGTACCTGTCAATGGTTCTGACCTAACAAATAAACTGTATGTTGATGCAGCTATTACTGCTGCAGATGCCGCTTGTCTTAAAAAAAAAACAACTGGATGTACAATTACAGGTGCGATCGATATGGTTGCTAATAAGATAACTTCTGCGTATGTACCTATTGCTGTATCTGATCGCGTAAATAAACATTATGTGGATATTGGGGTTTTTTTAAATATTTTTGTCTTTAGCACGTGAATATTAGAGTATTCAAATGAATTTTTATCCAATATTAATGTTTGATTAATGGAAAGAACACGTATTATGTACTTATTAAACATTAGTGTCTTTATCTGATGTGGCATCATTAGATAAACTTTCAATTTAACATACGGGATGAATTAAATGTATTTGAATTAGACGACGTGGTGGTTTGTGAGTTACTATTGATAATTATATGTCTATGTGACTGTACCAATCATTAAATAACCTATATATTCAAACAATTTAGATAAATTACATCCTATATATCAAGTAATCTATACACAGCGATTTTTTCTTGACATCGAAGTAAAATCAAGGAAATTACGGAGCGATTTTCTTTCACCGCTAATTAAAATCAAAGGAAATCACTCCCGTGAAGTTTGTAACAATCATTGGTCATGTATTCTGTCAAATATTTCTGTAAAAAATTTCCATGCGCGATTTGATATGAAAATTTGTATATAAACAGTTTTATAACAAAATAAATGAGGGAAGTCTGGTGCATTCCCATTTAATGAAGAAATTGTTTAAAACAATATTATAAAATTAAAGTGATTTGATGCATAAGAGTTATTTTCCGCATGTTATCGGAAATTGGGGCCATCAACCAATACTATCAATCATTGATAGTATCAATCTCCATGCGTGTATTTACTTCTTTTTCTGGCTTCTTGGTACGCTTTTGAGAGCTTTGGTGCGAATATATCAACATGGGGTTCCACTGAAAGACTTCGTATGATGTCTAGTTAACCCTGGATGAAATTTTGGCTGACCTGATTCCAAATATGGCCACCACAGCAGCCATATTGAAAATCTCTTGTTAGCGATATTCCACCCGAATAGAAAGACGTATTGACTTGGGGTTTTCGCCAGAAGACTTATGATGTTTAGGTGACCCTAAAAGAAAATGGTGCTGCTCACACATCCAATATGGCTGCTTCTGCTGCCATCTTGAGAATCTTGTTACTACTACTTCTTCCGAATGGCTGGTCAGATCAACGTGTGGTTTTACTGAAAGACCTCTTATGATATCTTGTTGGTCCTAAATTAAAATAGTGCTGCACCGGCATCCAATATGTCCACAACAATGACCGTCTTGAAATTCTTGTTATTACCACTAATACCAAATGAATGATCATATTAGCGTAGGGCTTGTACTGAAAGGCTTCTTATGATGTCTAGTTGGTCGTAAAAGAAAATGGTGCCAGTCTGACCTCCTCGATGGCCACCACAATAGCCGTCAGGAATATCTTATTATTGTTTCTTTCCCAAAATGGCTAGTCATATCGACATTGAGCTTCACCAAAAGACTTCTTATGATGACTAGTTGGTCCTAAATGAAAATGGTGCTGATATGATGTCAAATATGGCCACACATGGTGACCATTTTGAAAATCTTGTTGTTATTCCTATTAAATGGAAAGTCATTCTGACATTGGTTATTCATCAGAAGAGATTTTGTAGTATCTAGATGGTCCAAAATGAAAATGATGCAAACTAACACTCAAATATGACCACTATAGTATCCTTCTTGGAAATATTGTTATCTCTACTCCCCTGAAATGGAAAGTTAGAGTATATCAACAGAGGTTTTCACCGATAGACCTTTAATGATACATTCCGTGATTAAAATGGTGCCAATTCCAATATGGCTACCATGACAGCTCTCTTGAAAAACAACCATGGATGGTCATATTGAAATGGGGGTTTCGCCGAAAGATTTCTATTCATGACCAGTAGGTCCTAAATATAAATAGAGCCAATCTGACATTCAGTATGTCCACCACAGCAGCTGATTTTAAAATCTTGTTATCTCTGAAGAATATCAGAGATGGTTTCAATACACAGTAGTTGAAAGATAGAAAAGAATTTTGAATTCCTGGAAATTCTTTTCTCCAGTAAATCACCATGACCTTCAAGTGACTCTTGTTCTTTTTAAAATTGTTTTCTATTTTATAATATGTTATAGAGAGCGGATAATGCTACTGCAGTGAAATTTTCCTTTCTGATAATGATTTTCAGTCTCATTTATATATTGTAAATATCTAGCCATGGTGCTTATAAACTGTATAATTTTTTGTATGACTTTACTTTGTTCACAGAAGAAACAAATGTTCAATTTCGTTATAAGCAAGTTTTCACAAGTCCATATTTTCGGTAATATGTGATTTGCCTCTAAAGTGTGATGTACATACTGTATTCTCAGATGATAAGCCCAATTTTGTTGCGAAGCAAGACAGTCACTTTTCCGATGGCAGCACCAGCAGTTTGGTTAGTTTTTCCAGTTGTTGATATTTTCTAAACCCCCTGATGGATTTTATTTGTATCTGGGGTTAATTATTATGAGCTAAGACAATTCATTCAGTTACATGCACGCTTGCTTCTTTCACCTTGTGGTCAAAGTCATGGCCCTAAATGATCTGCATTAAGGTTATGGATGAAAAATGCTCATTTTAATATATTTCATAAATATGATCGATTTTCTACATGCTTGGAATGAAGCATAATTTAAGACAGTTCATTTGGTGACATGACACTTGCTCCTTTGACCTTGAGGGCAAGGTCACAATTGTTGCACATATATGTTAAGATTTTAGTGTCAGATTTTTTTATTTCCAGATACTTCCTTAACTCTCCTTAGAATGAATCATTATGAAGCTAAGACAATTCATTATGTGCGAGGAGCTCTTCTCCCCTTGATCTTGGGGTCAAGGTCAGTCATAGAAATTGTGTCAAGGTCTTGGCTAAAGTAGTTTTATTTGCTTATATTTCCTTAACCCATTCATTGATTTTGTTGAAACATTAAATGAATCATTATGAAGCAAAGAAATTAACTATGTGATGTGCCACTGCCGCGGGCTTGACATGCAGGTTCTTGCCTTGTTGTTTTCTATGAAAGCCTTGTGTTGTGGTAATCTTCTCAAACTCAACCCATGCCCTTCCAATCCCACCAAAGCCCCGCTATTCGTTACATATACAATGCCTGTCCCTTCGGTTTATTATGGGAAATATAAAGTACGTTACGTTGTTTCTCAAATTTTAGACTATATGCACAATTTTAAAGTGGTTTAATGCATTACTTTGCCATTACTACAAGGTTGGTTAACACTTTATCAAGTTGTTGTGTCTTAGAGTAAAATAAAAAACGTTTCATGTACATTGTTTTTGTTAATTAATTCACAAATATATACATTTTTAAACATTTTTTCAGGTCAGGTACATATTTTTAAATTGGATTACCTCTGGAAGTGTTTGGGAAATTCACTTAGCCCTCATTTTCTCAGCATGATGTAGCCAGCAAAATGCTGAAGGTGCTATTGAAAACTTACCAATTATCAAATACACAGTGGACATGGGAGCCCGCAGGATTTTTTGCAGGGGGTCAGGATTTTCAGGGGGAAGGGTCAGTCAGTCACGGCCGGGAGAGTTAGTATAAGAAGCAGTCTGAAACTAAAGCTAATATTTATTAAGCGTTTTGAACAGAATCTTGTGAATATTTTCAGCTTCATTTGCATGATTAAACTTGTCGGAATATATATATATATATATATATATATATATATATATATATATATATATATATATATATATATATATATATATTTGCAGTATGATGGGGGGTCTCATGACCCCCTTGACCTATGCTGCGGGCGCCCGTGAGTGAGAGACAGAGACAGAGATGAGATAAAGCTAATTTTCTATTGCTAAAACTTTGAGATGACCCTGACGATCCCATTACACAAGAAAATGCTTGCTGTATCCACAGCTCTAAAACAGCATGCAAAAATACTTTGCTATAAGGAGGATAGATTACTGTGTATTAAAACTCTATCATCCCATGGGCGGCAGCCACAAATAGTCTTATATAATCACAGAAATTAATGTGAAAGCATAAAAATGCACTCTCGCCGTTTGGACCGTAGATTATCATTTTCATTTATCACGTGACCATATTACACGTAGACAAACTATTTTCAGTTGAGGAAAGCCCAACTTATGCCGAAGTTTATCTGTCTTTAAGCGTGATTTTCAACATTATTAGATCAAACACGAGCATAATTTTAACAGTTTTCGACATTTCGAATTTAACATTAAAAAAAACGAAAGCAAAGTAAAAAAAAATTAAAATTGTATGCTGTAGTGCTCCTTTAAGTTTACTTTGTTCATCAATGTCTATGGATCCATTTGTTTTACTTGTTCATGCTAAATCTCTTATATATACAGCTTCTCTGATTAACATTAAACTTGCACTATGGGTGAATTTGGGATGAGTGTGTGTGTGTGTGTGTGTGTGTGTGTGTGTGTGTGTGCTATATAAATAAACTTATTGAAAATTCATCCGTTTGAGAGAGAGAGAGAGAGAGAGAGAGAGAGAGAGAGAGATGTTATAACCTAAAACTTGGAATCATTGACTCTTTGAGATTACTTGCTTTATCTAATGCTCTAAAACTGCAATTAAAAACTGCTTTCCTTCAAGAAAAGTACATTACTAAGCATAAAAATATTTCATTCCATCGGCGGCAACACGTAGTTTTTATTATCACATGCATTTATGTTAAAGCATCAACATCCACTCCCACGCCGTTTTCGTAGATTACTAATTTGATTTGTCACGTGATCACATTAGCTTAGTCAAGCTCTACTTTTAGACGAGGAAAGCCCTACATACTTTGAAGTGCGGCCGTCTTTAAACAAGGTTTTCAACCATATTAGATTGAACACAAACTTAATTTAGAAAGTTTTCGACATTTCGAATCAAACGGAGAAAATGAAAGTAATGTAAAAATTATGGAAATTGGATGCAGTAGAGCCCCATTAAGTAATAAAAATAAAATATTATGGATGGTGTGTCTTGTACCACTGTCAAGATCTTATCTGCAAAATTAAGGTCACAGTCATCTCAAGGTTACTTGTCTTGTCTTGGCTGTAACTTATAGCCATTAAAAGTAGTATTATCCAACATAATCTGCACTTTTACATTATATATATATATATATATATATATATATATATATATATATATATATATATATAATGCATTAAAAGTGAGATCATGCAAACATGCTGGTTTCCTGAAAATTTCTTTCTTAAAATAAGTTTCCATGAATTTGAATATGACACAAATAATGGTGCCAGAGAACTAATCACATGAAAATATTTATGAAGTAGGCTTAGAATATGAGGAGTGTCCCAACTGCTGGAACTTCAACGATAATGAGACTTGACACGTACAGTATCACGCATCATTCTTTTATCAGACTAGTGAGGCTTAGGCTGAGACACGACACGTACAGTATCACATTATTCATTTATCAGGCATGACATGTACAGTATTACACATTATTCATTTATCAGACACGACACATACAGTACCATACATTATTCATATATCAGACATGACACGTACAGTATCACACATTATTCATTTATCACACACGACACATACAGTACCATACATTATTCATATATCAGACATGACACCTACAGCATCACACATTATTCATTTATCAGACATGACACATACAGTATCATACATTATTCATTTTCATCTGTCCTGCATGAACTTACGAAGCGATAGAATTTTAATTTCCATAACAATCAGATCAAAACTATACTTTGATAACTATGGAATTAGATATATACGGTTACACGTTCCAGGAGTATTTTTTGTACCATAAATAAAATGATAGAGGGCTTGTCCTTACTTTCTGTTGTTTTACGAGAGAGAGAGAGAGAGAGAGAGAGAGAGAGAGAGAGAGAGAGAGAGAAATATTCTTAAAACGTAAACTTTCAATGGGCAACACTTTCACACACACACACACACACACGTTATCCTATTTCATCGCATCGGCTAGGACCGGATGGGGGTGGTTGGTGGTCCAGGGTTTCCTGACACCCTGGCTAAAAAAAGAAGCGCACAAGCACATACGTACAGTCACTGGTTTCTTGAAATTTACCATCGTTTTATCCTTGCGCACGCTTATTGGGTATTATGCAAGATTTGAATAAACAGACACATAGACGTTTTTTTGGTACCCTTTTGAGGAAAGGCATGGCCCTTTTGAAATTTTGGGGGAAAAAACAACACTTGACCTTATTCGGCCATGTTGGCGAGTGTAATACATAGTATTTATATTACCATATCAATTAATATGCAATCCTTATTTCTTTCTTTATTTCAAGACATGCATCAGTTATCACTACAGACATAAATTAACTACAGTACAAAACGACTCACCCTGATATCTGGAAATTTCAAAGGCAATTCATTGGTAGTACGTATGGAAATAACTATGACTCCATCCCTACTCATGTTTTGTGCTCTCTTTGCACTCGAATGACCCTAATTACCCTCCCCCAACACAGACTGCACCAAAATTAATTGGGGACGAGGCAGCAGTAGTAATATTAGTAGTAGCAGCAACCGCATTAGTACTACTATAGCAGGAGTAGTGGTGGTGTTCATAATGGCAGCGGTGACTTGTTGATGTATATGTGTATTTGCTCCCACTAATTACTTTCGAATAACATGTGATATACAAAGATTCTGAAATCGCTTTTACAATATCTCAAGTTTTTTTGTTTCAGTGTATTGGTTAGTCGTTACAATAGAATAAGGAACATCAGGACCGTTTTTGATTATGATAATGTATTGTTTAAGTTATGACTATTACGTTTTGGTAAATAAAGAAATCATACTGAAACTTACGGATATCCTTATTTAAACAAAATGGCGGGGTTTGGGTTGGCGACAATGTGTACATGTGCATTCATAGAGATGTTATCGGGTTCAATGGCACATCAGCACAACTCAGACTAAGCAGTGTCGAGTATGTTTAGGTATCCCCCAAAAGGCATGCAAATTAAAGATGAAGCAGGGAAGAGAAGAAACGTTAGTGATGATCCGATGATGACGATGATAACGAGATAACGGTGATAACTATGGTAATAGAGCTGCTGATGATGATGACAAGCTTAGTTACTGCAGATGCAGCTGATAAATTATGCAGTTCCATTAAAATGGTAACACTTCAGATGTCAGTGATTTTCTGGTGGTAGTCGTGGTTTTGACGGCACTATCAGTCCCAGAGGATGAAGTAGGATGGTGAAAGGAAGGACATGTATCACCATTGTCATTTTCGATAAATTCTACCTCACACAGACGACACAAAATATGAATTGTTTGTGTAGGAAATATAGTGCTAGTAGATTTCCTATGATATATATTTGAGTGGAGTGATTTCCTGACTAATTTTCGCAGCCCCACTCCCCATGTACATGATTGAAATGATCATTTTATGGGGGGAGAGAGTAGGTCACATGGGGGGGGGGAGAGATGTCTTCCATACATCGGCTCCATCTGGTTATTGCTACTTTACTGATGGTGGAAGTTTGAAAGTAACGGGAATTCCAGTTTGGATTCCATACATTGCCACCCACACAGATATCTAATACTACTCCTAGATTTCGGAATTACGGAATTCGGAATTCCATTTCGGAATGGAAAAGATATGAATTATGAACCCAGGACCAGAAATGTTAATCTAGAAGATAAAAAACCGAGAAGAGAACCCAGATTGTTATTTTCATTTAAAAAGGGGGTCATTAAGTTAAATATTTTCTATAGTAACGTCAATCGATCCGAATATCTCTCGGGCTGTTTTTTGTCCAGTTCCGAAAAATTATTCCGACTGTTTTGTCAGTGCATTTTTTCAGTTACAATAGCTCGACCATGAATTGAATTAAACGTGAATTTGTGAACTTGACCATAATTGAATGTGAACTTGACCATAAATTGAATGTGAACTTGACCGTAATTGAATGTGAACTTGACCATGAATTGAATGTGAACTTGAACATAATTGAATGTGAACTTGACCATGAATTAAACGTGAACTTGACAATAATCGAATGTGAACTTGACTCTGAATTGAATCTGAACTTAACCATAATTGAACGTGATCTTGACCATAATTGAATGTAAACTTGACCATGAATTTAATGTTAACTTGACCATAATTGAATTTGAACTTGAGCATAATTGAATGTTAACTTGACCATGAATTGACTGTGAACTTGACCATAATCGAATGTTGACCATAATCGAATGTGAACTTAGTTATAATTGCTCTTGATATTACTGACATTCGTTAATAAATTTTCTACACCAATAATTGTATTGGAAACATGTTCAAACAAGCTCTCTCTCCCTCCCCAGACTTCTCACTGTATTTTTCTATAAACGACCCACTGGTCACTAGGGTCGTCTAGAAAATAATTAGTACCTACCATGACAGTAAAGAAAGACGAAAGACAGTGTTTCTTTTTTTTTTAAAGCCATTGCTGCGACATTGCAACAATGACACCATTTTACCTCAGCTTCGTTGGTAATAAATAGTTCCTTTTATGAAGTGTAGAAACCTACATTTCGATATTTCAAACAGTTTACTATGCTTATATCAACAACCCAGAGAGTCTGAAACGCGCAAGCTTACCCATTCTGTTCCTCTTCTTCGTTCTCCAACCCTCCGATTCCTCTATGGCCTTAAACTAAGTAATAGAAAAGAGCAAAACGAATCACGTTTTGTAAAGGTCAACAAATAATTTATTTCCTGAGAATACAAAGTGAAGAATGTAAAAAGAACTTACGGTATTGCGAATTAAATTCCAAATAATCCTTTGTAACAGACCAAATTTTTAGGTCGATATCTGTTTGGTTATTGTTAATCTCTGTAGGCATCATTTAGCTAGACACATGTACGATTAACTAGATTTATGGGGACCTGGCCGCAATTGAAAGGCCATAATGTACGGATTAGTTCAGCCAAAGTCAGGAGTTATCGATATATAATTAAGGGCTTAGTTTGCTTAAACTTACCGGAACCGAGTTCAAATTCCTGGTTTGTATGGAAGCTGACAGTTGGGACATTGCACAGAAAACAGTTGGTAGCCATTTGTTGTCAGACGTATTGCAGTGTTTCGATGATAGTGAGGCGGGAATTTTATGTCATCCCGATTGGTTACGCTGTGGAAGGGGGCGTGGTTTCCCACAAAAAACTATCAGTTTAAATGTCAGTAGTGGAATTTGCAACTCAGTCTGCACTCTTCTACAGAGAAAAGAACATAAGAACAGAGGGCTCCGAGAAATTTAATGAGTAAATCTCTCGTAAAAAAGCATCCAAGGGGGAAAACGATTGTCTGGAGAATTGACAGACACCAAAAGCTTGAAACACGAGGTATTTGCATAAATCTCATGTAAGTCGTTGATGCTATGATGATTTGTTGGATTTAATTGCTTGTATTTGCATGTATTTGCAGGGATTTATTTGTTTGAGTAGTAGATCAATTTTCTTGATATGGTATAATTGTGTTGAGTTGTTTATCTGAGTCCGTACAATGATATTGTTTATTTATATACCTTGACGAATTGTTGGAATGTAGATGTTACGGGAAGCCGTGGAAATTATCCAAACGAGTTTATTATGTGTACTTGTAACACTAACGTAGGGTAAGGAATTTCATTCATTCTCGTGTAATGAGACTAGTAAGGAATTAATGTCTCGGTGTGGTGTAAATGGCCATTAGCAGACCATTAGTCTGTGGAACTAGATTGTATGTTCTGCTATGACCAGTTAGTCTAGATGGCCATCGATGTCTGTTTGAATCCGATAGAACTACATCTGACCTCGAGGGGTGAGACTAATGATTTATTCCCGTATAATGTGACGGAAGATTTAGGTTGCTTTTGTTTATACTTTTACAAGGCGAGATAGTTTCGGGAAGAGACACGTTTTACAACCCAAACAAGGGGCTGCCAGAGTAGAAGGCCAAAAAGAAAAAAAAGCGAGATACCAAGAATTGTGGAAGAAGGAGAGTAGAGCGAAACAGACTTACCGGTGCGAAGGAGCCCCGAAGTACAGTCTGAGTGGACCATTTGGACGGAACCGAACACCAGGTTATGAATCGATACAAGGCAGTGTTATTCGATTTCTCAATCGGTTAAATGATGATTTGATTCTATCGTAAACAGAATCGGCTATTTTTATAATCTTATTTGCATTTTTTGAAATTCCTTGATTAAGTTGATTCCAAAAGAGAGACGTGTATCTTTCGAATTGTAACGCTTATATCATTTGTTTGTGAAATTTTATTGTTTTGAAATGTGATTAAATTTTTTGTCTTTATTTGTAACGGGGGCTCGTGTTATCCTGTTCTATATATCAGCTCAGATTATTTATTTATTCCACCCATCAGTTCATACTTTGTACTGGCCTTACTCGATACCGGGCAAATTACACCGTTGGCGATCACCTCTAGATACGAAAGCCAAACCCAGTAAACCCGCCACAAATAAGTTGAGGAGGGGTTTGCCGCATCCTTCAATTTCTAACAAAAGTCTAAAGTTCTGAATAAACCTTAATGGTATTCCAAAATAAATTCAAGCTGAAAGTGTTGATGTGCCTGTGATGGAAGGTGTCATTGAGACGTGCCAACAGTCTTTTGTTGAATCACAATAATACAATCCAAGAATATATCCTTATTTGAATTTCACTATAAATCCAAGTCTCTATTTCCAAGAATGTTATTTTTGAGCACTTTGTATTTCCAGATAAGAATGACTTGAGTTTCATAATTTGTATAAATAAATTCGAACCAAAATGAAATACTGGACACAGCAATAATACTACTAATTCTGCTCAGATCTCACAGCACGAATTAAATATTTCTCGATAAATAAAATTAAATAGTCCTCTACTTGATCTCAGGTCACGATCAGCATTTTCTAAAATAAGCCATTACCTAATGGAAAATTTAATTCTGGAAGGTTCCAAATGTTTACAAGATAAAATCTTTGTTATAAGAAGCCTGTTACTAAAATTAAAATATAAAATGTGGTAAAAAAAAGAACAGGTAGACCCATCATTACTGAGATAAACAAGTTGTTTACAAAACCAAAGTCAATGATTCAGGTCAGGTAGAAAATGAACTTTATTTTGGACAAGGTTATGTCCAAAATATAACTATTCATAGCGTATAATGAATACAAAACTATTAATCAATGCATATTAGATATACATGACGGGTTAATAATGCATAAAAGAGAAGCGCATGCAGACATGCTGCTTTTCTGATGACACTGTTCTGAAATAACCATCCATAAGTTCAATAGAACACAAATTCTGGTTCCTATGAACTCTTCACGTGAAGATGTTTGTGAAATAGGCTAAGAATTTGAGGAGTGTTACAACTGCCAGGAGCTTCATCGAAAGTGAGAGATGTGACGTAGAACATCATACATTATTCATTTATCATCTATCCTGCCTGAACTTATGTAGTGACAGAAACTTTGTCCGAGTTTTACTTTTTCTGCAATAGCTGTATACGTGAAGAACTAGAAACTGCTAAGAAACCAAGTACTTATTTTGTCAGAGCGGGAGTGGTTCACATTGGATTTCCTTCAAACCAGAATTTTATTTGTTTTCCTACTTCTAATTAATTCGTTTCAGCTAAAATAATGGATATGATAAGTCTGTGTCCACAAATCTGAGCGAGAATTTTTTTTTTTTTTTCAAGCTATTTGAGGGCTAACAATTTGTAACTTTTGGTGTAAAATATTGGAGCCCCCAGCACCATTCTGAAAATTAAATGGACATTCCTTTGGTTTAATGCAACAAGAAGAAAATTCTCTGAACCCAATTGAATTGCAAATTACTATTATTTTCCTCGTATTTTACTTCTTTTTCCTAGCCTAGTAAGTCACACTTGATTCTTTCAAAGTATGCTTCATTAACCCCAGTCAAATTCATTCCATTTAAACACAGTTAATAATTGCGACCTGTTCAAAATATTTTCTTGTATGCTTTCATGCCGATAAGCTGGCGGTATATAGTGTTTACTTTGTCCGTCTGTGTGCGTTGGTCCTTCTGTCTTCCGTGTCCATGTTAAAACTTCTATTACAGCTTCACTTATTTACATGAAACCTTCAATATGGGTGAACATAAGATTAGTATGTGTTTACCATAGACAAATCTATAGGGGGCTCATCCCTTTTATTAGTTTATGCTGTGAGTACGAGAGAGAGAGAGAGAGAGAGAGAGAGAGAGAGAGAGAGAGAGAGATGTGATAACGGTAACACGTTGAAATGATACCATTACAAAAGAAAGTACTTGCTGAATCCACTACTCTAAAAGTGCTCATAAAGACTGCTTTACTTCAAGAAGGATACTTAAGTCGAAGTTTAACCGTCTTTAAACGTGATTTTCGGCCTTTTTAGATCGAACACGAACATAATTTCAATATTTTCCATTTCGAACCTAACATAAAAAAAACGAAAACAAAGTAAAACTTTAGAAAATTCATACAGTAGTGCTCCTTTGTGTTCTCGGTATATAGGATTTGCTTTGTCCATCTACGACTATGGATCCATCTGTCTTTCTTGTTTATGCTAAACTCTTATATATGCAGCTTCGCTCATTAACATTAAACTTGCACCATGGGTGAATTGGGATCTGTTTGTGTGTGTGTGTGTGTGTGTGTGTGTGTGTGTGTGTGTGTGTGTGTGAGTGATATAAATAAACAGATAGAGGGAGGGATCATCCTTTTATTCTTAGAGAGAGAGAGAGAGAGAGAGAGAGAGAGAGAGAGAGAGAGAATGATGTTATAGCCTAAACTTTAAATCGGTAACACTTTGAGAAGATTCCCTTGATCCAATTAGACAAGAAATTACTTGCTTTATTTAACTGCTCTAAAACTGCAATTAAAAACTGCTTTACTTCAAGGAAGGTACATTACTATGTATTAAAATTATTTCATTACATCGGCGATAGCAGTACATAGTCTTTGATTATCACATAAATTTATGTTACAGCATCAACATCCACTCCCACGCCGTTTTCGCCTTAGATTAATATTTTGATTTGTCAGGCGATCACATTAGCTTAGTCGAGTTCTATTTTTAGACGAGGAAAGCCCTACATTCGTCGAAATGTAGCCGTCTTTGAATGAAGTTCATAACCTTAAAAGATTGAACACAAGCTTAATTTCTAAATATTCTGACATTTCGAATAAAACAGAAAATGAAAGCATAGTAAAAATTTTTGAAATGGATGCAATAGAGCCCCTTTAACTAATGAAAATAAAATATTTTGGATGGCGTGTCTTCTGCCACTATCAAGATCCTATCTGCAAAGTTAAGGCCACTGTCATCTCAAGGTTAAAACTTGTGATACATAGGCTTAGAATATGAGTGTCCCAACTACTGGAATTTGATAAAGGGTGATGCATCACACATACATTATCATACATTATTCATGTATCATCTGCCCTGCATGAACCTATGAAGCCATAGAATTTTTGTTTCCAAAACAATCAGATCAAAAATATATTTTGACATCTAAAGATTTAACTTGCACTATGAGTGAATTTGAGATGAGTATGTGTGTACTGTAAATAAAAATATGGGAGGGGGGGCTTGTCCATTCTGTCTGTTAGTTTGAGAGAGAGAGAGAGAGAGAGAGAGAGAGAGAGAGAGAGAGAGAGCAGCAGCAGCAGCAGAAGCAGCAGCAGCAGAGAGGGTGAACAGACTAGGCTCAATTGTATTTGTTCGAAAAATAAAGGTTCCTACAAAAACTCAAAATACGAGTTCAGTAACTCCAAACCGAAGCCTCTAGCCGAACGAGATTCTTCTAATTTGCTTAGTTCATATTGTTATTTTATTTTTGACGCGCGTGTTTTGAGTTTTTGTAGCGTATTTACTCGCCGAACACTTACTTGCAGTTGTAATCCCTCTGCAGCTGTCTCTCAACCCAAAATTTTATCGAGACCTATACGATACCTAGACCGAGGATCGTGTAAATTTATCATGATAAATCCGTGTGGGGTAGCTTGTGCTTTTGAAAAGAAGTTTTTAAATTGAATCAAATCCATATCACCTGAACACCAAGTCTGATGAATATTTCGCAGAGTATGTGTATCGACTCCATTAAACACAACTAAAATATTGCATTTATCTCTGATCACTTTAGGTATTTGTGTATATCGCTGAGTAACATAAATCACGTCTGTGTTTTTGTGTCTGCCTCGAGAAAATATCCGAGCTGGATTTGATTGTTTGTCCAGTATCACATCATCGTATGCCACGAGATTATTAATAAATCCATCGATGTCATCTACAGATGGTGCTTCATCAATATCGGTGATAAAATCGATAATATCATTGCCGTCATGATCCAGCAACTTTGCATTTTCATTAAAATCTTTAAGTACTTCATAACATCGTTGATCATCTACAGATGGTGCCACTAAATATAACTTATCCCACTTGAGCAATCTCATTATCAGATTAAGCAGCAATTGCGTCTTACCAGACCCGGATGGGCCAAGTATAATTGCTCTGATAGAATTTGGTAGTGCTGGATGATGCTTGACTGGCTCTTGTTTTCGTGTCGTTGAAAAGTCAATAATATCCATGTTGTTCAAATACAA
The DNA here is from genome assembly GCA_016617855.1 of Megalonaias nervosa. Taxonomy (NCBI): domain Eukaryota; kingdom Metazoa; phylum Mollusca; class Bivalvia; order Unionida; family Unionidae; genus Megalonaias; species Megalonaias nervosa. The sequence continues at coordinate 48,281 of JAECUM010025425.1, forward strand.
TAAATAATATGAATTTATATTGTGTCTGATGCAGAGCATCCACCCCCACCAGTGGATTAACAACAATAACAACAAAAAATAAAAAGCGTGCACTTACATGCAAGTGTGTAAAATATGGTACAAAAAAATACAAATTTATTTCGTCTCGTCTGACGGATGTCAGTGGTGGTGATATCGCTGCTTCACTGGGAAAATTACCAGGGTTCCATGGGCTAAATACCCAGGAGAAAAACATTTATTTGGATACAATTATTGTGGTCCTGGAACTCGACTTGATATTCGACTTGACGAACGAGACCAACCAAAACCTGGAGAATATCCAATAAATGCGATTGATCAAGCGTGTCACGTTCATGATGCTGCGTATAAAAATAAAGATTTACAACAACGACATATTGCAGATGTGAAGTTGATTCATGCGTTAAATTCCATTAAAAAATAAATCTCACAGGGATAAACTTGCTAGCTTCCTAGCAAAATATGCGATGAAAGGTAAACTAGTGCTAGGGGCTGGTAATTAATCAACTGATTATTATCATAATAATGGAATCGGTTTATTATAGCCCAAGAGGATATTGGAGGGATAGAGCGGCGATTAGTAAAATTGCTGATGCAGCAGATGTCTCTCCTTCTGTTGCTGCAAATTGCTTATCACGACAGGCAATATGGCAAATTTATCTACCACCATCTAAAAAATTCAGTACGCACATTTTGATGTCAGCACTCACAATGAAGTTTATCAAGCAGATATTTTGTTTTTACCTCACGATACCATTAAAATTGGCAGACGTCAATCAAGCACATACAAATACGCGTTAACTGTCGTTGACGTTGCAAGTAGATATAAGGAAGCAGAACCACTATCAACTAAAAAGCATCTGAAGTTGCATCTACGTTTGAACGAATTTATTAACGAGGACCCTTGCGATGGCCACAACTACTACAGGTTGATCCTGGTAAAGATTTTCTTGGTGCAGAATCATCTTTGCTGAAAAAACATAATGTCAAAATCAGACGAGGACATACCGCAATTCATCGTGATCAGGCAATCTTTGAACGATTTAATCGAACACTTGCTTAGCGGTTATTTGGATATCAGTATGCTAAGGAAATAGTTCAGAAAGACATGAGATCTCGTGAATGGGTTGCAAGACTACGAAGTGTGATAGCTGCGTTAAATAATGAAATTACTCGCGCAACATCTATGATGCCTACCAATGTAATCACAAAGAAACATATACCAATACAACGACATGACTCTTCCTCAAAACAATCAGTACTAGGTAATGTGACTGTAAGATATTTGTATGAACCTGGTGAACTTGAAGGGGGTAAAAAAAGCAACTGATCCTATCTGGAGTGTGACCACAGAAAATTTCTAGCGTGGTAAGATCCACGGGTAGACCTACAATCTACAGATTAGATTCAACTACTCATCAGCGTGGATTTGTACGCGAACAATTACAAGTAATTCCTGAAGACACACAATTATCACCGCGTTCACTTTTGTAAACTGGCTCCTCGACGTCGATTACATTCAAGACAGGTCAGCATCACATTTTCGCGTGTGTGACCAAGACTACTATTAATTCTATCCACGGTAAATTGTCTTGGATAATTATTTGAATACTGCCACAACATTACTGTATTACAGCTCGCACATTGATTATTCTGTCTTTGTTTCAGTGTCATAATAAATTCAGCATCGAGATCAAAGTCGCGTTTATTTTTTTTGTCACATTGCTTATAACTACATCATAGCCATCGCTATTGTCTTTGATAAATCTCCGCAGCTGAGATATTCTTCTGACTCGAGACACTGCTAGATAAACTAAATTTGACCATTCGATCCGATCATCAATAATCCAGATATTTGTATCCGAGATAGTTAATCCTTGTGACGAGTGAATCGTTATAGCGTATCCTAACGTCCACGGAGTTTTATCCATCGTTAACGCTCTCAAAAGCACTGACAGGAACTAAAACAATATCATTTAGTACAAGAATTTGTTTCTCCCTTGGCTTTGTCAAGGTTCCTGGATTCTCAACTTCAGTATCTGCTGGGCGATAACACAATGGTACAGGTAGATTTAAAAATCTTTCCTTGTGTAACAGAAATAATTGTTTTTAAAGTGCATCACGAACTATCTTTCTACTTGCAGCTATCAAATCAGCAGGTCTCCATAAATTCCAAAAATCACTCATCGTAGTTTCTGGAATTACTTCACGCATTATTTCACATTGAATTTTATCTGGCTGCAGTCTGATTAGATTTTTAAATTCTTTCAGCGGTTCATCAATAGCTCTATGATCATTATTTGTCTCCTCATAATAACCTACGAACGTTTTTAACCGTCATGCGAAGACTGTCCAACAAAAGGTGGCGGTTGACCATGATCATCATACATTATCACAGCAGTATTTTTCGTCAACAACAAATCAAGAAACATTTTTAATACTTCCAACGATACCGTACAAATTTCATCCCAGATAATAATCTTAGGAATATATTTCTCACCCATTCGTTCAGGAGTCCATGCTTCTCCACACCATCTAAAGAAACTATGATAGTTTGAGATTTTACTCCTCGTTCGTTCATTTCTCTGGCGAGTCTGTGTGTGGGTGTCAAAACAACCACATCTGAACAACTGATGAATAATTCAATCGCACGCGACGCGTTGTTTTACCAGAACCACCACACTCATTAAGATAAACGGTTTTATGTCTGGCCACAGGATCATATACCGATGGCAACAGCGAGATTTTGATACTTTATTATTCTTTTAGTATGTCCCCTTAATTTCAACGTCGGCAGATTCAGAATTACTGAACATATTTTCTCGTTTTATTCTCCATGACCCCCATGATTCATCAACGCCAAATAATTGTTCTAGCAATCCTGCATATTTTTTATTTATATAGAATGAATATGTAGCAATCCTGACCGCGGTATTAGGAAATCTGTTTATCATCGATAATAAATTTATCGAAACATACGCGAGCATCGAAGACCTCAAATGAGTAAACTGCGGTGACTCACCATCAGTACAGCCCACAATTGTACCTAATATGGTTCCGTCTGATAAACAAGCATTTTTCCGGCTTATAAATGTACCTTTCTCTGTTGTATCAGCAATTATAAAATCGAGTTCAGCATTGTCCATAATTAATCTTGTACACGTTCGTTTATGATCGCATGAACCACCCTGAGTAAACTTACCGATAATTTTTCTGCCGAGATCTTTTGCAAGTTTATTTTCATATTCAGTTACATCAGGATTTTCATCATCAAATATTTCTTTTTGTTGTGGCAACCAAACTTGTTTCTGCGGACGATATGATATAATTGCTTCATTTACAACCAACGATATTAAAATTTTATTATCAGGCATATATCTTAATAGTACTATTGGAGCCCAATATTTTTCTGAGAAATGACGGCCAAACCAAGCATAAGTAATCGGATGGAGATTCCGTGCGAACTCGAATGACTCTGTACAGGCGAATCCGGTCAAATCAAAATCTGGCAGGGGTCCATTTATCGCAACTCTTGTCATCTCGTGTGTTGGATGTCAAAATCTCTTAAAGTTTTCAGAACACTCTCCGTATCCAACAAAACTTCCAGGATAACATGCTACCATATCAACTGAGATAACGTTGCTACAATCGTATTTAGTATTCCACAATCCGCCGTGTCCGTATTCGATACAACTACGCTTGACATCAATAAGAAATTCCGATCTTGTCGGTGACCATGAATTTTTCTCCTGAGCAAAGTGAGTAGCAACTGATGGAACAGTAAAACAATTATTCAGTAATTGTTCAGCCCTGAAATCGTCAGGAATATATTTCAAAGCAAGATTTTTCATTTCTTCGTGGAGAGATTCGGCACGATAAATTTCTCCGCAAGGTCGTACAAACTGATCATAGTTCACAGATTCTGATCTCTGAAATAACCACACGGATACAGGATCACTCTTACTGATATTTCTGATAAAATCAAATATATATAATCATCATAAAATTTAACTGTTCTGTCTCGTGGAAATATTGTTACGGCCGATGTCCATGCATGTGCGTTATGACCAATAATTTCTATCGGAGCTTCTCTTGATTCATATTTCGATTTGTATGAAATCTCTCCGGTTAATGTCTTCACTCTTATTGGAAATCTTAATATTTTTTCCAGTCTTTGATAGACGCTCCGGTATCTTTAACTGTTTCTGCCCACGTATTTATTGTTTTTACGTCGCAAATCCGTTAAACTGTTTCCACGTATTGCGTTTGTGAAGTGTTCTATAACTCGCTCAGCTACACAATTTAGCCTTGATAGTTTCATCGGTTTGTGATCAGCAACGCTAGGTTTATTATTTATCGGATACATAGCATAAACAACTGCAGTCACAAGATACGCTCGTTCAAAATATGGTTTGTCCAGTCAACGTTTCTGGTTTCGAATTTTTATTTAACGTGACAATATTTCCAGTGTGTACACGGACAAGGTCACGTTTGCCACGGATAATCCAAGTGTCGTCGTCTGTCTCTACAATAAATTTTATTAAAATAAAATATCTTTGATCGTCGAGTTAATAATCTTCCTTCCTCGCTCATCATTCATTGTAGCATCGACAACACTTTTGATTCTGAATGATGACCACACATGAGCCGCAACATCGTCGCGAAATTCCTTCTTGGCTTCATTGATACGATCAGTTACATCCTTATTCACCAAAGCCAGATCTTGCATCGAAAAACTAAATTTAGGTTTCGGCATTATGTCAAGATCGAATCTGGCTCTAGGAGGCTTA
>JAECUM010025426.1:0-29811 GCA_016617855.1 Megalonaias nervosa
ACTACACGCGTAGTTAATATTTTTCACAGCGCTATGGCCATTATTACAGTGCAGCACAGTGCAGTGTGTAATCTATTTTCAAAACATCATGACTTCATGAATGATGAAAATTATGAATATAAATTTTTACATGATCACATTATTTATTATGGTGTACTTTTCTTGTGCTTTTTTTTTTTTTTTTTTTACAATGTCCGGCTTTGTAAGCAAGTCCTATATTTACCGTTGTTTTTATAGCTTTTGCATGACCTGTCTTACATCTAAACTGTTTAACGATCGAGGGCAACGTATATGCTCCTCTGTAAGTAAAGATAATTGTTATTGTCTGTTTAATGAGGAATTCAAATTAATTTTATTGACCTCTGATTAGTGTCAAGTAACTGCCTCGGTGAATGCATAGAAAATTCCACCTTAAAGTCACCACATAACGTAAAATGCTATAAATTACATCGATTGAATGGACCAGGTAGATACAAAAAATTGTATTTACCACCACATAATGTAAAATGCTATAAATTACATCGATTGAAAGGACCAGGTAGATGCAAGAAAAATGTATTTACCACCACGTAATGTAAAATGCTGTAAATTACATCGATTGAATGAACCAGGTAGATGCAAGAAAAATGTATTTTCCCTATCTCATTGAAATTTGAGAGAAAACGTTGGTGTATTGTTCTATATTCACTTGTAGGAATACTTATGTTTAACAAATTCTCAGTAGTTTTTATCATATCTTAAACTCCGCCAAGTGTCATCCCAAAATACCATTTTTTGCCATTTAAAAAAAGAAAAAGTCATATTCTATATTCTTCCTATTTTAATATTTTATGAAAATGGAAAACAAAATTTATTCCAGTTCGTTTTGATATGACCATTGTAATACTATAGATCATAAATAAAGTTAATCCCTTTTTCTTTTGATGTGACTAATGTAATATTATAGATCGTAAAATCTAATCGCTTTATGATATGACCAGTGGAATATTATAGATAATAATAAAAAAAAATATTCCATTTTCTTTACATATGATCAATGTAACATTATAGATCACAAAATAAACCTAATCCCTATTCTTTTCGAATGACCAATTAAATATTATCGAGAATAAAAATTAATCCATTTTCTTTGCATATGACCGATACAAAGTGTTAGATCATAAAAGAAAACTAATTTAAAATTGACTTTTTCTTTTCTGTGTTCCATGCAATTTCTTGTGTTTCATTTCGAGGTTTCGTATTCAAGGTGAGGAAGGGATTCAATGTCGTCTGAAGTTTACGAACATTTTGCTTTTTCTTTGTAGATTTTCTTTACGATGACGACATGGCTACACAGTTTACCATAAGAGTCACTGACGTCTTGTTTGCGCATAAGTTAGGCAGAACTTCGTTTACAAACTAGATAAGAATTCTTATCGGCAACGCAAATTTAGAAATTAAATATATCCGTCTGTAAGAGACCTACTTAATGTTGTGAATTCGTGGTATAAATTAATTATTTGAAATCGGAACCAGGTCCAGTTGGTGTACAATGGTGTTGATTGGCATCAGTGCCTATGTATGATTGCTAGAAATAATTATAACAATGGTCATGCTATTACTTCTCCGTTTTATACCTATACTATTTATAATTATTTACTTGTTTGTTTTCTACGTATATTATTTATAATTATTTACTTGCCTGTTTTCTACTTAGTTACTGATCGCATGTTCTTCCACTCGTCTGTCTGTCTGTTTAGCGTGTCAAAACGTTAGAGTAGCTAAAGGAATTATGTTATGTTAGCTAATAGCGCAACGATACTCCTAGAACCGTACTGCGATAGTTTGCGACATAATAAACCCGTACTGCAATACGCATTGCAAAAAAGAAGCATTTAATGAAAACAATAAAATAATCACTACAACATTTACTACGCGAAAAATACAACATCTCTAAGTGATGTTTCCTTGTACGACTTCCGTAGTAATCAAATGAATATATAATATTAACATAAGAATGAAAGAAGTCAACAAACACCTGAAAGCAGTCAAATTATTAGCAAATACAAATGTCAATGCAATAAGTTGGTCTGCCTGTGCTTTTATTTAAACTTCACATGAGCATTGTTTTAAAAGTCTCAACACACTTGAACTATCTTTTTCAATTGTTGTAGCAAGACTCTAAACAAGTCGGTCGCTGCATATCTTTCTTGAGGAAAATTAACTTATCGACAACACGTTTGAACTCAATGTAGCCCTCTGAACGGTAATAAAGTCTCCTGTCGTACTAAAGAATCTCTCTGAGGGCGCGAAGGTTGTAGGAATGCATAGCCTTTTCCTGACTACTTGTGCAAGGAGTGGAAACATGTACTGCTGAGATTTCCGCCATTTCAGAGTATCCTCATCCGACATTATTAGGGATTCATTCCTGAAGAAGTCAATCTCATGCTTCAGTTTGTCAAGTCTAGTTCGGATCGGATTGTCCTCCGTTACAAATATAGCGTCACCCAAAGTCAACGCACGTTCAGTCAGATGAGGGCTCTTACTCTCAAAGAGAACTGGTTCATCTGATTTAACCTCATCTGTTAACAAAATAAGATGAAATGAATTTTCAAAGGCCAATCCCTTTCAAGGTTTTCGTTCATATTTTCTTGCGTAAAAGTAGGAATTTAATAAACCTTAAATTAATAAAATGTTACATTAAATATGGCTTTATTCGTCATATTGCAAAGCTTTACTGGTGGTAGTGGTGGGGAATTGTACAAGAATATTATTCACATGTTATAGAGATAAAAAAATTTAGAAAAGGAATTCTTCTGGAAGTACAGAACAAAAGCAAAGGAACACAAAATGTCAGATTCAGTTTTAAGAAATCTATTCTGGGAAGGTAATGGAACTTGCAACGCCTACCACGCCACCTAGCAGTGCCATGATTGGAACTCCATTTACAGAGGAAGTGACAGGGAAAGGTTAAAATTCATAAAAATACAAAGCCATATAAAACGCACCATTTTAAAACGTTCAAGACCATCATAACTGGAGCATCATCACGGGATGAAATCCGGGCAAAAATGTTGTATTTATCACTTATAAGGTCAAAACATATTGAAGTAAGAAAATCTTGGGTACATTTTGTTTTGTAAAATAGCATTATGTCATTCAAGTAGCAGAAATTAATTTAAGACACCAACATCAGTTTTGAAGACAGGCATATTAGAAAAGAAAAATTACTCGTGCATCGGCTCATTATCAACCAAACGTCCATGGTGGTCCGGGTATTCATACAGCGATACTTCCAACCATGTATATTCAAGAAGCTGGCAATGTAACTTTTATGGAGGGGTTATTCACCTCAAGTCACCCTTCTTTACATAAAAAAAAATATTCACCTCTTCACGGCATAAGCACTCAGTTGCCGAGTTCATTACTTTACAATATCTACAGTGTCACCTGTAAGGAAACATATCTATCTTTTATTATCACATAAATGCGATCTTGATTACTAGATCAGCATCAGAAAATCCGGATAATTATGAGACACGAAGTGTCGTGTCATGCCCCGGATTTTCTGATGCTGATAACAAGACGTGATCTAACAATTAAGAACGAACAACTGTGTTAATAATAGTTTTGTTATATACCTAGCAATGTTCATATAATTTAATAAAATCGCTATACGTAACTGAAAAACAAAAGTAATTTCTTAACAGATCAACCTTTTTAATACGAACTTCAGTAGTAATAGAAAATGAGGTTTCTAGCCCAGAGAACCCTTCCCCCTCCAAAACATATTTTTGACAAAATATGTTTTGTCAGGGTAAGTGGTCTCTGATCTAGAAACAGCTCATTTTCTATTAGTACTATAACACCTACACGTAATTCCAGAATGATTCATCACGTAATTCCAGAATGATTTATCACGGAATTCCAGAATGATTGATCACGGAATTTCCAGAGCATTCTGGAATATATATAACTCTGTCAGGTAAAATATCGCGGAATTTCCAGAATGATTTATCTCGGAATTTCCAGAATGATTCATCATGGAATTTCCAGAATAACGCTATAAAAGGCAGCCAGAATTTTTCTTCGTGGTCATTCTGCAAGTGGATCTGTACGTAAGCAGGTAAGTTCATCTCCCTTTTTATTTTATTTAAAGAACTCCTTCACCTATTATTAAAATATCGACAGTAGATATCAGAAATAATTCATTATCATATTTATACAAATAAAATTTAATTTTTTCCGCTTACTTTTCGATGACATTCAAATAACTCTTTCATTGCTATCCTGATGAGAACATACTTACCACCGTTTGCAAAAACCTTCGACCGATTCAGGTCAATATTTATTTTTGTGTATTTTTCTTGACTGATCGGATTATGAAGATTATCGTATTTCAGCATAAGCTCATCTCTTAACTTTTCAAGATAATCAAAATATTTGCTGTTATCTGATCTAATAAGCGAGAGTGGGTTTTTTTTTTTTTTTAATCAAATTTACTAAAACAAATACCTGAAATTTCATCATTAAATTAAACGGATAATTGCTGGCCATTAACCATTATTTTTTTTTTAATTTTGCTACTAACTCCATCGGCTAATGTTAAATTTTCGAACATTATTTATAACGTTTAGACAAAATTGCGTAGTGTCCAATAACTGACTTATTAATTCCGTTCTCGCAGTATCTTTTATCATCAAAATTACTTAGTCTACGTTTTATAATTGTATCTGTTTCATGTTTGTGATGATTTGTTCTGATAACATTTGTTTTAATAAAATTAGTGCAGATGTTTAGCGCTGCTTTAAAATCATACACTTTTTTACGTATCCGCGAGGAATACCTATTGCTTTTTTTGTCAGTTTATTGTCATCTAAAATTACGGCGTACATTTTACTTCTTAGTCCAACAAATTCCCTAACTGGCACAAACATAAATTCATCTTTCATCCTGCAAATGACATTTCTATTTGCATCATCATGAAATCCACTACTTTTTGGATAATCCGATAAATCAAATAAATTTTTATTGATATAAATATCTTGATAAACATCCTCACATTTTATGTTATAAGCAAGTGAATCAGTATCAGTAAGTAGCAACTCCGAATCTGGCCACTGCTTTTTGGTAAAATTATAGTGAAAGTCGTACATTAGCCATTTTGATATATCAAGTACAGCTGCACCAACATAAATCGGTTTATTTAACTTTAAATTTGTTTTTTTTTTCGTCGCTGTATTGCAACAATATTTTTATTAAAGATTTTCATACTGACAAAACCGCCATCGTTAACTAATTTATTTCTGCGATTTATATCATTTACAATTTCAATATTGACTCGCTTTCTGATATTATCTATCGTCTTACCAAACACGGAATTGTTCATCAACTTGAAAAAGTTATTCTCAAAGTCGGTCTTAGCAATAGCACGACGTTTGGTATTTAAATCAATATAATATGACATCCAACGAGATTGATTAAATTTTAACACGCGATAAACTTTTTTCAGAATTAGTCCAGCATCTACCGCTTGTTTTAAATTTTTGTAATGTATCACGTAATTTCTTTTATTTAACAAATTTGGAACTAGCTTATTAATAATCAGATTTTTGCTGTTGTCATTACCTGTTGTTCAGGCGATAATAAACTTTATTCATTCATCATTGACACTGCACAAAACGTGTAGTCGTTATGTAGATCATGTAACGAACTAGGATAATCGAGAGCAACTTCAACAAAATAACTGACATTTTCTGGTAAATCTTTTTCAGTTTCTTTAAGAAATTGATAGGGAGTTATCTAATGAAATCCACTACACGGCATTGGCTCTGACATAGCAAAATCATACAAATTATTAGCGTCCAGATAAATAATGTAATTTGACGGTAAATTTTTATTGTACTTTTTAAAGTATTTATTATTAGCTACCGCATATTGTTTTCTTATAACGCTAATTCCGCCGCGAATTTCTTTTTTAAGAAAACTAAATATATCAACATCAGTTAAGAGATCCAATTCTATCCTGATTGTTTTTAGCAGAGCATCCCACGACAATCCTGGTGCAGAATAATACCAACATGGGTCTAATCCATAATTTTCATGACTAACTTTACGAAAACTCTCGAAAACATCTGCTAGTAATAATACATCTCTTTTCAAATATAAATCATGATAATCACCAAGTGTCATACAACCAGCTTATTCCACATTTCCTGTGCATATTTGTAATCGTCATCTGTAATATTTTCATTTTTTTAACTGAGAATAAAATTTATCTTTGTTAGGAAGAGAAGTTTCATCAAATCTGCTCCAGTCGTCGAGATACTCATACGGAAAGACACTTTTTTGTCAGAAAGACGTAGTCTTCACCAAAACAACTTTTTAAATTATTGAAACTGCTACAACCTTTTACAAGCTCGTCTAATGGTGCTGCCATAAATTGCAGACTGTCGATGAAACGTAATTTGCCAAGCATAACTGACATATACTTTTCAAAATTGCTTGGAATACATTTTATTATATTATTTAATTTTAGTTTAGATTTAATTTCCTTATCCCCAAATGATTCGACAATGATATGACTATCATAACCACGAAAATTATGTAAAACGATAGGAATAAAATCTGGCGCATGAAATTTCAAGTTACAATTATTATGTGCTGCTCCGCGATATTGGCCGGTTAGATGACAGTGATCGCGCACTTTATCGCCTGAACTTTGTTCAGGCAGAGGTTTCTCGCAGATATGACAATTAACTGCCTCTTCAAAATCAAGTTGTTGTTTGGATGTTATTTTTATTGGAGCTGTTTTAGATAATCTGTTGAAAATTTTATTAACATCATCTATTAAATTTTTTAGTAACCACACGGCAGGATTTTTACCTCTGTACAATTTTATTGGACTTGAAAAATTATCGTTAGCAACAAACTACTTTATAAGCTGCTCCACAGGGAACATGTTGTTGTATTTTTCTGGTGCTCGATTTATTTGGATCATTTTCTGCGCCTGCCACAGGAACAAGCAGACACTCGAAATCAGCGTAAATGACAAACGGAATATTTAATTTATGGTTATAATTTTTAAATTTTAACACTTTTTCTTTTTCTCCTGGCATTGTTATTCTTTGAACATTAACACAGTATTTAAGATGATCTAGCAGTTTTTCATCTTTAGAAAAACCTTGTACACAACAGTAGCAGAAATATTTCTTATTTTTATTTTATCTGTATTGTCTGCCAACTAGGTTGTTAAAGTTTTTAATCCAAATGTAATGATTCCTATAAAACAGCAAGTTTATTGTCGATTGCGAAGCTTTTTCTGAAATATACCTTGGATAAATATTTTCACGCTCGTCAAGACCAAATATATTAACTGAGATATTATTTTGCTTTTCAAACTTTGGTATTTGATTTTCTGCAACTGGAAAGTCAATGCCATTAAAATTTAATTTTGATACGTGACTAAAATTCTTGTCAACGCGATCAGCGTGTTTTTCTGCTGGAAACATTGCAGAAAGAATAGCCCACTGGAAACACCTGTTATCAAAGTTCTTTACGTTTATGCAACATTTTTTTGTTTTTAATTTTTTTAGGGAGATCAACGTAAGAACTACCGCGAAGTACGTTATATTTCACTGTGTCAAATAAAACTTCTTTTATCATTTCAAATTTCTAACTTGATCCTGATACAGTAAATTCCTCCAATTTTTTATTTATTCTTGATGTATTTCATCAGCTACTGAGGAAATATTTGTTCCAGCTAATATTTTTCGTGATTTAGCTGTTAAATATGGTTCGGTAATCTCGTTGGTGAAATCTACATTTTCAAAGATTATATCAAGTATATCTTTTTGAGGTGCATGTAACTTTGATAAAATAGCATGATACTGCAGTATTAGCTTGATACTTTTATGCACTGCAAGTTCTCGCGTTACAATCGGATGCAGAAGATGAAACAAATTTGTAGAGTTAAAATTTGCTAAAATATTTTGATTATCAAATTTATAACTGTTGTCAAATCCTGCAAAAGCGGTAGCTATTTTCACAGGTTCTCCTATAAGGCTCTTTTTGGCTATATCTCGCAATTTCAGCATTGTAATATAATGTAATATTATATCTCTAATTGGTTATTCGATCGATATCTCACCGCACAATGCGCATGCGCTAGTTGAAAAACCAATTAGAGATATAAAAATGCTTATAGTATAATGAAACAAAATCTGACAAGCGCAAGCGAGCAAGAATACTATTATGTTCATTCCAAATATAACTTATACGCGGGAAATATGTTAGGGTCGGTGATCCACGTCGAATACGGACAACCATCTGGTAAAGCAGCACCAGCTGGAATGATGATTAGCGTTAAAGGTGATAACGCAGAGAGAGTCGAAATGCTAAGGAAAGATTTTATTTACACGTTATTTTGTGATGATATTCCAGAAGGACAACGAGTATATCATGTCAACGGCGCAGTTACTGATGATATCATTGAAAACTTGTCTTTGCAAGATGAATTTCAACCGCATCCCGTGTTTGATTTATATGAGGAAAATGATCTAGGAATTATACGAAAAAGAAAAACTAAAAATGTGCTAGGAAAAATAAATAACAATGGTTATCTTAAAATAAATGTCAGAGGAATAAAAACAGATTTTGTTAGTTATTATAGCCATCGTTTTATTTACGAAACGTTTAACGGATCTATATCTAATGGTTTAGTGATAGACCACGTCAACGGTGTTAAAACAGATAATCGTCTAGAAAACCTCGAACTTGTCACTCAACAAGAAAATAACAGACGAGGAAACACAGGTAATAATTTTAGTAAGTTAAACCTATTGTTTCGTTTAATCTTGAAACAGATGAGGAACTAAAATTTCCTTCGATAACAGCTGCAGCAAAACATTTGTAAATTAATCCTAGAGCAATAACATTTGTTGCAGATGGCAGAACAAAATCAGCAACATCACAATCAACCTTTGACAGAATCATCTTTAAATATGACGATTAATTATATTTTCTAGCTCAGTTTTGGTAAGACAATTATGAGCAAACATTAAAACATCATTTTTGTTAAATTTCAGTGTTATAAATGCACTGTCATTAAGTTTATTTTTTCTGCCGCTGTTAGCAGAATCTTATTAGAATCACCTTGCATAACAATAACGTCAACAGAATAAGAACTATACCCCAACAAACATTTTCGCACTGCCTCCGCTAGTTCTTGGTAATTTAATGTATTAACTTTCTGATGATATTTTATCTCGTTAGTCATCTTTTTATTATAAATTAGATAAAAATATATTATAATATGGATTTGATGAAACGACTCGCTGATATTTACGCTGATGATAATTTTACAGCAGGAGATGCTACAGTCGTAGATAAACACGACTCGGTTGATTACACAGAGGATGACATTAACGATGATGAACAAAACGAGATTGTAGGTGTAGTTGATAAAAAATTACAGCAGACCGTCAACCGGCAGATATAATGTAAAATATCATTATCACAAACAAAATTTTGAAATTTAATTTTACAGTAGATGAAAATCAGTCCTTTTGGCGGCTGATAAAACCGTTTTTAAACATTAGAATTCCAGACCGATAGAAAAATATAAAATTCAATTTTATATTTGTCAAGATATTTAACCTAATGACGATTTCTGACGATCGCAGACAATATCTAATATCGTTATGTAAACCAATAAAATGTAAATCTGTCAAACGTACGTACGAGGAAATTTATAACAATATTATTTCATCCTCGACGTTGTCGATAATATAGATTTAGTTGGAACCCAGCTGTTAAATTTATCGCTGTATCCTCTCCACTTAATTAAACTTTTATTACCTTTTTCCTGATAACTTTTTCAATAACAAATATATCTTGCTCAGTGTTTTGTAGTTCCTGCTCGTAAAAACTACTAGTTATATGTTCACCTGCTAGATCGTTTAGCCTGTACGTTACATGTATTGTCATTAAAACTTTATCAACTATAAATACTTACTCAGTCCAATTTGGAGTAAATCCTTTTTCAAATGTTTTTTTTTTTCGTCAGAAAAATTCTAACTTTATCACCAACTTTAAATTTATGTCTGCGGTACATGTTTTCATTTGCGAGAATCGGATTTTTAATGGCATCATTTGGTGAGATTTTTATTGATGTGTGCTTCGTGATATTGTATTTATCAACAATCTGCTGTAGATCATCAATATACCTGTTTGTGTTTTTAGCTGACCGGGCGTTAGGTATATTTCTCTGGTTGAGTATTCCGTTTTATACTTGTTTGTTACACAATACTCACACTTGGACAGTCGTCCTTCCCTTGGTTGCATCAATTGTGAAGAATCTATCACTGACAACTAGCGCATATACGTTATATTGTTCGGCTGGCAGTACGCCAAGCATCCAAGTGACTTCAATATCAACAGTCGATCCAATAACTCGCTCGGAATGTTTTGATATGTCAAAATAAAAGATAGGATACAGTGACCGAAATTCCTCTACTGATATCTAAGATCCACTGTCAGCGTCCTGATATTTTTGCATAGCCTCCATAAGGTACATGTACGGCCGAGATATGTTTTTTGTTTCATCGTCAGCAAAATTACATTCGATTGCAGGTTCGGGATATTGTCTAGAATTTACTCTAACAAATATTCGTCTGACGTCTGGGTTATCAAATACAGAGTTGTTCATTTCTTGATCATTACGACGTGCCTGTCGTTGAAATACAACAAGCAAATGTCGAGGTAATTGTTCGCTTGACGTAGTTGTAACACGACAGGTGTAATCAGTTCATTAGGAATTGCTGTTTGGTAAATACCGTTTTGCTGAAAATATATTTTTTTCGTGTAAGCGGTTAATAATGATTCGAGTTCCATTGTTGTAGATACAGACAGAACAACTCATGGCATCCACAGCGCTAATCTTGTAATAGCAAACTGTCCTTCAGCTACTCCATCAGCGTGCATTATACAATCGTTTTGATCAGCTCGATCTAAAATAAGTGTTTGCTTCATTCCACGAAAAAGTTTGTTATATTCGCGGAAAAATCCAAATATTGTACTTAACGGAAGCATCATTGTAATTTAGCGAGATTCTGAGGCAAATGCTTTTCGTTTGGCATATCCCTCATTGTATTGCTGTCGTCGTAATCTTGTGGCAGCTAATCTTATTGCGTTTCCAATATCACCAGCTGCATTACCAGCGGGATTAGCGATCAGATTATTATTATCTGAAGCAGGATCGCCAACATCAGTGAGAAATTCGCTTGAAACAGCTGTCCCAAATAAGGTCTTTAAACCACATCACATTTGTCGCCACTGATCTCGAATAATCATCGCTAAACCAGACGATGTTAAGTATTGTACTTGCTATAGGCAAGTGCATTGAAATATCTTCCACTTTGATTGGCCAGTTGGTACCGTGCACTTTTAAACAAGCTCTAACCGTTATTGACAAGTGTAGTTTCATCGCCAGCTGCAATATTACCGCCTAGCGCAGTTAGTAATTGACCACGTACTTCTAACACCGCCTTGTACGGCAATAGAAACACGTCATCGTCTCTTGTGTTAAAAGTTCTGACGACAGCTTTATTTGGTTCGTTTGAGTTTTCGACGAGATACTCGACATACTCGAATTCTGTCACTGCGTCGTCAGTATCATGTTCTTCGGCAAGATCGAGATACTTTTTAACTGACATTATTTATTTTATAATCCACATAAAATTTAAGTAACTAAAAAGCAGCAGGCGTTATTTGTCTTGTTTTCTTTACAAGTTTGCACATTACCTCTTCACCACATGGTGACAATATTTTTTTTTTGTGGCAGCTATCATAGCTCGTTCTGTTTCTTTTGTTGATGCAATATCTGATATTGCTCGTTTTATTTCCGCGTTTGAAAGTGGGCTGCCTTTAATTTTATCAGCGATCTTTTGTCCTACTGCAGTGCCAGCAGTGCTAGCAATAGCTTTACCTGCGTCAAGTGCAATTGGTGCTACTTTAGGCGCAATTCCTGGGATATTTTCAGCAATTTTTGTAAATATATTTCCAAAAAATCCACCTACAATTTTTCTTCTATAAACTTTTTTTGTCTCATCTTGTTATTAAATTAGGTTTACAAAATTTACGCTTACAATCACGAAGTGATCGCGCGTAGGTGTAGATAATACGTGACAATTTCATTGTTAAGATCTATTTGTCGTCCTGATTGATCTGTTAGTTGCATCGTTGTGCTGGTTATTTGATTTTCGGGAGTAATCTGATAGTATATTATTTGTCGAGGAGTAATTTGCATCAGTGAACCAGGCGGGACATCTGGTGAAAAACTGTAAATAGTTTGACCTTAACTTCCTAAAGCGGAATACGACCCTGGTGCAATAGAGCAATTGATCAATATTGTGTTCACTTCTATTATGTTAGCTGGTAAATCTCCATCATACGAGATACTTTGTTCTGTAACACTGTCGTATTGTTGGTTTTTAAAACCTAATAATGATGCGATACTAGTCGCTGGTGAAAAATCGGTTATCAAATTATTTTCAATGTGATTCTGGCTCGTAGCGTATTATAGTTTGGAGTTAATTCAAAATTATCTGCGGCAGTGTATTTTGTTATCAACTCTCTTATCGTTTTGTTGAGATCAGTTACATTATACGCCCCCTGTGGTATTCTAACTGACACCCAAGCACCAGAATTAAATGTAAAATTATCATTAACGTTTAATTTCACATTTGCCATAGAATGCCATACTGTGGCAGAAATCAATCCGATTTCGTATTGTTTATTCGAATCTAGTATAATTGGCGGATTATAGTAGGCAGAAAGTTTGCGCTGTCACTCGTTGTTTGTGACGAGTCGAGTAATAATGTTGTTCACATTATCTCAATGTTGTTAGATAAGATCGTTATGTAAAATTTCGTACTCGGATGATGTTAGCAATCTTCTCGATCTAAGATTATCTAATATATCTACAATTTCGTTGTCGATTTTAGTGCTTTTATTTCCATCTTCTTTTGATGTTATTAATAATATAAGTCTGTCAACCAGTTCGGCGTTTGATGTAAAAAAATTAACACCTGTTCCAACTTTTTCCTCTGGTAATCTTATATCTCGTTCGCTTTCGTACTTATTAATCAGTCTTTTGAAAGTCCAACCTTTACTATAACCTCCTGCTTTATTTCGATACTATTCTGCTGTTTTAAACATTATTTCAGCAATAATTCCTTCTCTTATAAAATTATAAATTTTATATAAATTCCTTTCCTCATTTATTTTTTTTTTTATTTCATCAGTATTTAAACCAGAATCTATAATTTTTGTTAATTTTTGTGTTAAATTTTGATATTTTCTTCTGACCGTTTTCGAATATTGTCAATGTCATTGATATTATATTTATTATTAAAATTATTATACTCTCCATCTGATATTTTATCACGTGCTCTTCTTCTATAAAATTTTGTCTGATTTTTGATAGGCGTCGTTTCTGCGGTAGCTTCGGTTATTATTTTTTGTTTCTCAATTAATTCCTTAGTTTGCTCCAACAAATTCTCTATTAACTTCTTAACTCGGTTGGATTAACCTTCATTCTTGCAATAGCATGTTGAAGCGCAAGAGGGTTGTTTATTAATCTGTCAAATTCAGCCTGTCGTGCAGCAATGTTTCTTACAAGTTCCTCTACAATTTTTTTAGTTTCCTCTTTTGATCTTTCTCCTAACAAGCCTTTTTCTTGTACTTTGTTTTTGTTCTTCTGGAGATATTTTTGACACTTCTGGTTGTTTACCAAGTACTGCTTCGGTAACAGGTTTAAAAAGTTTGGTGGTTTCTTCTTCTACAGCACGTTGTCCATGACTTGCCTCTTTCACTTTTTTCTTAAAAGCAGCTCGAGTTTTAATAAACTTCTTTAGTACTTCAATTTTTTGTTGATGTTTGTCTATTATTTATTTTTTATACGCTCTATAAAATTCGTCTATAGAAATGTGTCGATACAACAACGAAACATTTTATCTGGATCACGCGCTAGTTTATCGAATAAAAAGAAATTGTATTTATCTTTGGTTGCTTGAAGATATAATTCAATAAATTTATCTTTTCTTACATCACGGCATTGCTCGTTTGCAATATTTCTTACATCAATATTATCTAGTCCAGGAAATAATATAAAACATCCCGTATTTCGCCTAATAAATCTATCAACGTTGTAAAATCCTTGCGCGAGATGAATCGAATTACATTTTTTGTTACGCGATAATGAAAAAAAGATTTAATCTTAATCATCTCCTCGTTGTTTAGCGAGATATCGTCAAATGCAATTATTTTATGCTCGGACGAATCAAATTTGTCAACTGGAATTAATTCCTCTGGTTGTTTTATTAAAATTATATCATCGCCAGCGTCAAGCTCATCACGAATTTTATCATTGTACACGCTTAATAATTTGTACTTAACCTGTTGTGGGTTAATTGTGTAAATATATGCCTTATCGTAGTTAAAGTTATCGTTGAGTAAGATATTTGATAATAAATTTGTTTCACCAGAGCCTGTACGACCAACAATAAGATAATGACAATCTTGAAGTTATCATGTTTATGTTTGATTGATCGTTCGGTGTTAAAATTTAATATCGTTGACTTCGGCATTATTGTTATACAATTTTATGTTATATAATTTACATAATATGACCTATTACACAAAGTTTGGAACAGCACTTACAGGATCTGTTTCTGCTGACGAACCAATAATAACTGATACGTCATCATTAGTCAAAAAAACCGGCGACACAATGATAGGAAACCTATTTATGTCAAATCATCGAGTTCTAGGTTTAGAAACAAATTATCCGCCAATAAATGTTGTTGATACACAAGCTGTAGTTATGCACAACTAAACACGATCGACAATAACAAACTATCACTGACAGGAAGAACTTTAAGCGGTAACTTGGATATGTCAGGAAAAAATAATAAATTTGGAAACCGCGTATCCGCCAGCAAACTTAAATCAAACCCAAGCGGTAAGTTGTTTACAGTTGAAATAGCTGGATAATAACAAGCTTGATAAAACCGGTGGAACGGTTACAGGTAATATTAACATGTCAAGTAAAATAATCATTGGGCTGGAAACCGTATATCCACCATGCAATGTTGATAATACACAAGCGGTAAGTTATTTACAGTTGAAATATGTTGTTGATAACAACCTTGATAAAACCGGTGGAACGGTTGCAGGCAATGTTAATATGTCGAGTAAAAAAAAAAATAATTCGGTTGGAAACCGAGTATCCACCAGCAAATGTTGATAATACACAAGCGGTGAGTTATACGCAACTTAAATCCGTTGACGATAACAAGCGCAATAAAGCTGGCGATATCATGACACGTAACCTTGTAATGTGCAATAACTCAAAAATAACTGGAATACCAACAACCTCACCACCAGCTAATGAGAGTGATGATATTAGTTATGCTCAGTTTAAAGAAGAACTCACCCCTTATTTTAAACGATCCGGTGGACCAATGTCAGGTAACATAAATATGAGAAATAACAAAATAACAACGGCATATGTTCCAGTTAACCCTAAAGATCTGACAAATAAAGTGTACGTTGACAGTCTGTCTAGTGGTATAAAACGAACCAAAAACAATGTTGGATATATTCCAAAACTTTTTAAGGCAGCTGATAACCGAGTTGGGTTTGAGGTAAGAGCATCATCATATTATTTTGAAAATTACTTTCATTACGCTTTCTCTGATAGACAGGAATGGACTACTAACGGAGAAGTTGAAAACTTTTGGATTAAAATTAAATGTCCCATTGAAGTTGCTATTTGGCAATTTCATTTGCGAGGTCGATTAAACTCTAGTGTTGGTCGAATTTATAATTGACGATTGGAAGGATCAAACGATGATATCGACTGGGTAATATTATATAGTACAGAGAACACGTATATTTCAACAACACAATACTTTACGACTCCAACAGAAAAGACTGTCAACAAGTATTTGTATTTTCGGGTTTATGTTGTCGCTGCTGAACATCCGTTTCCAAGATTAACAGCATTTCAAATATACACACTCGATGATCAAATTTTATCTAACGTTGTAAAATAATGTCTGAACCAGCATTTCTAACCGTTGCAAGAGAATTTTATGATAATATTTTTAACACCAAAAAAGATGTTGGAAACAAATCAATAGCGGCAGGTGTGATAAATACTACGAAAAATTTTACAATTACAATGATAAATTCTCCATTATCAAATGAAGAAAAAACTTTATTCTTGTTATGCATTTGCGAGGACCACAACTAATAAAAGCAATAGAAAACTTTGATATTGTAAGCAGATACTGTCATCCTGATGATTGTCTAGAAGAACAAAAACAAGTTGAAATCCTGTTTAAAAAAATATTGCTTGAGCTTGATTTTCAAAATATAGATTTGATAATATGATCAGGCCTGTTAACACGAATAGCACAAGAGGAAAAAATAAACGATAACTATAATCGTCTCAACAAACTAGCGGAATCTAGGATAATAAGAATAAAAAGGAATAAGGAGTTGTACAATAGTTTTTTAAAACGAGAAATTTTTAAGTATCTCGGTATGTACTACCACGACAAGGAAACCCTAGTTAAAATCGTTACCATGACAGCGGATACGGAGTTAATTATTAAAGCATACTCGAACGCACTTCTACCAATGATGCGTACAAAAGACCCAGAATTTGATCCGATTATTGTTGACAGATCACTAAAGATAATCAAAATTTTTGACGATGAAATTAGTTATCTCGACGATTATGAGCGAGAAAAGTTTTTTAAAGAAGTCGATCAAACAACATTTGAGGCAAAGTTTAATTCTTATTACGACATAAGTGATGAAGGCGATGTTCCAGTTCCATCGCTCCAACGCTCTAGATAATTGTCATTATGAAATTATTACAATGAAATCGAGAACATGTTCACAAAACAATACGAAAAATTATGGCTTAGAGTAAATGCCTTTACTCGTATTACCTTTCTTGGACGAAAATCACTCCAAAAATTAATGCTGATAAATTTCGTAGTCGCATTTGCAATTATCAGACAAGATCTTGTCCTCAAAATTATAATTTGAATCAAATAACCTTGGTACTTAGGTTTATTGATGAAACAGAAAGAGAATACGGTAATTTGGTGAACAAAATAGATTTTTTATGAACGTGAAGTAGAAAACACGTTTGATTCCTACAGTTGGTTAAAGAAAAAGGAGGTACTGACAGATGAACGATATAAGGATATTTCATCAGACGTTTATGACAAGTACAGAGATTTTATTGCTGATCCTAACAATAATACGTTTCGTGAATTTCTTGATTCAATTGTTGGTGCTACAGTTTTTAATATTGTATAAAAATTGTAAACAAATATTGTATAATGAAAAAGCAGATCATCGATTTCAATCATATTTCTGGGGAAATTCCAAAACAAGATGTTGACGCACTAATACAATATTACAGATATTATCATAAAAAAAAATTGGTGTGTAAAACAATGTTACAAGTATTATAGTAAAATACTTCGAGTAATATCATATTTACCACTGCTAATGACTGGCTCTGGTATAATTTCAAGTGGAGCATCATAAAACCCGTTTTTGTTAATAATATCTGGTGTTGGTGTTTCTCTTGCAACAGCGTGTAAGAAAATTGAGCCTCGACTTGAGACCAAAAAAAAAATTGCTTGTAAAATAGCAAGTATCACTTATAAAAAAATTACTTGATCAGATACGATCTTATTTGCGAGGCGTAAAATATGATATGGACGATTTAATACGCGAGTTTCGTATTATTGACAGTATGTTAACAGATATTCTGCCAATGAGAGTTAGCAAGTACGAAAATAATTATCAAAAAAATATGATGATGACAGCGTATGAAACTTTGTCTAAACTTTAGAAATAAAATAATCTCAAACAATACTTTTACTTACCTGCTCACGTACAGATCCACTTGCAGAATGACCACGAAGAAAACTTCTGGCTGCCTTTTATAGCGTTATTCTGGAAATTCCACGATGAATCAGTCTGGAAATTCCGCGATAAATCATTCTGGAAATTTCGCGATCTTTTACCTGACCGAGTTATATATGTTCCAGAATGCTCTGGAAATTAAGTGACGAATCATTCTGGAATTCCGTGATGAATCATTCTGGAATTACGTGTAGGTGTTATAGTTTCTTGATCAGAGACCACTTACCCCGACAAAACATATTTTGTCAAAAATATGTTTTGGAGGGGGAAGGGTTCTCTGGGCTAGCAACCTCATTTCTCTTACTACTATTTCATCCTAAATTATAATCCGAATTGCATATTGATCATCTGATATACGCTTAAATATCGCAATTTATGAATGAAGCGGGTTATAAAAGAGTCACTCACTTTCTTTTTACCAATATCTCAACATTAACTTCGCTGTTCTTTGTCATTTTAGTGAGAACAAAACTACCACAGTGGTGTGTCCTTTGACCAGGAACTTTGATTCAATTGCTGAGGCCCTTAATAACCTAATTGTGTTGTTGTGTTGTAAGGTACTTCACCAAACCAAAAGTACCCTCTTATTTGCGGTAATATCCCGCCGATTAGAAGACAAGCAACGTACAACAAAATCTATTACTCTGGTTAAGACATGCGTTATAGTATATTTATTGTCAACGGACATGAGCTAATTTAATTACACACATTGATCATCAGGGATGTCAATTTATTTGTCATATTTGAGAGAGAGAGAGAGAGAGAGAGAGAGAGAGAGAGAGAGAGAGAGTGTGTGTGTGTGTGTGTGTGTGTGTATGTGTGTGTGTGTGATTTGGATTTTTATCTTAGCTTTAACAACTTTTCAGTCATATTGCTACGATGGTAACAGTGTGGCAGTTTATAGTAACGTGTAGCACTGGGGTATCATACCTTTGACACGTAGCATCATGTCCCACCCTGTGACATTATCCTGGCACCAGACCGACCAGTCCTAACACTAATTTCCTAATGCTGAGCGCCAAACGAGGCAGCTGCTAGTACCATTTTTATGTCTTTGGTATGACTCGGTCGGAGTTCGAACATCAAAGGTGGACGCTCTAACCACTTATTGTAAAAACAATGTAACAGGGCGTCATCTAAGGTTCATGACGAAACACTGCGGCATTTGAAGTCTAAAGAAAAGAGACATATTACCTTTACTGAAAAAGTTTGTAGGTTTTCATAGCTAAATGCGCATATATCAGACAAACGAAAAAGGCCATTTTTGATGATTTGTCTACAAGGTAAATATACTAGAAATATCTATATAAACTTTGACTTTTTAATCGATCATAAAATTTTACCACACGTAAAGTTAAAGTCATAAACGGAATCAGAGTAACAAAACTGTAATACGTGTACAACTTTATATAAAGTAATTCAAATTAACTGCATTATATTTGATCAAGCCACTTTAGCGACTGCGTTTATATGTCACAGAATGTGAAGTTTTATTTTAAAGTTTTACGCGTCCAAGTCGATTATCCTGTCACGGACAGCTTATCAAGTTTACAGTCGCCTCTAGCCACTATAATTTGCTTTTCTTGTCATGTTGAATGCGACAAGATTTAACTCAGTTAAGCATTTATATTAAGCTATATTTTGTGTGGTATAGGAAGAACTAGGAGTATCTACAAGAATGCACGCTATTAGATCCTCGATTTTAGTCAGGAAAAGTTCTACTAGTTTTGGAAGCATCTTGAGTTAACCAAGTAATCAGTATCAAACATGAGCCTCGGACATCTCACTCACAGCTTCCTGTACATCCATCACTGCCAGAAATCGTTAATACTTGAAAATTGTTGTATTTTGTTACGTTGTTGTTAGTTATTTGCTAGTCCTTATTCTTGGATTCTGTTTTGTGTTTGAAAGGGAGATGCCAAAACATAATTAATTAATTTACAATATATAGCCAGGATGTGCAAGTAAACTATATTCATATTAAAATAAAACTGTTTGTTTTGAGAAATGGATGCCAGGTGTGTTCTAAATTGTGATAATTACTTGTGACATTGAAATCATCATCCTTGGCATGCTTACCGATGTTTGTTTGTATTTTTATTTCGCTTTAATGAGTCTTGAGAACACGATGTACCTGAAAATGAATGTTGCAAAAAATCTACTTATCATGAATGATATGGGCCATTTCCTATGTATGACATCACGCACTAAAATATATATCTGTACTGTTACGTGTAGGCTCGTACAAAAGTAAGAAAGAAAAGAGTGAAGTCAACAAGTTTTATAAATTTTAACAAAATAATTTATTCCCTAGAAAACAAGGTAAAAATATGAAAAAGGACTTACGGTTTGTGAATCTAATCCAAAAACTAACCCTAGAACTTAAAAATATAAGTCTTATCACTAAAAAGTTCTAAATGAATCAAAGCTCGAATCCCGATGAAGATCCAAAATGGAAGGCGATGACGTCCTCTATATCCTGTTCAGTTTTGATGTGTCAACAGTTCCTTGTTGAATTTTATGAATCAAGAATTATATTCAGGCTTTAGAATTCCGAATAATATCCACTAAATGTCTTTGTCCAAGAATTTTTATGAGCACTGGTTTTTCCAGGGAATATAAATTATTAAATCCAAAAAATATAAGAAGTCTAAATCAAACTGACATCAACATTAAAAAAACACCTTGAGCTCTAAAGGTGTAAAATACGACTGACTAAAAACACTAAAAACATCTGTTTTAACCCTCAATTTTATATCACATGGTGGAGTCACGTGGTCACTTAACTCGAACAAGGCAGTAAAATAATATGTCAATTAGCACGTAGGCTAGTGTAGCCTTAGCTAAGAATCAATGATTCCCACACTGCAAATGAAGTTTTAAAAAATTTGTTTACAACTGAGCTGGCGCAAGCCAAGAATGACCTTGATTACAACCAATGATTTTCACTCTGTGTTTACTAATTTCTGAACCAAGGCCAGGAACTAGGTCAGCTAAAAATATAATGTAGCAATACTCTTGCGTGTTTATCAGGTCAAAACAGAAAACTGAATTTCCCGAAAAAAAAGTCAAATCCAGTGAATAAAGTTATTATAACATATAATGAAAATAAAAATAAAATAAAAAATTTAAAACTAACACACAAGTAATTTAATTACATATACGTAACAGTACTCAATCGACATATTAACATCTTTCAGAAATGAACATGTCAATGTACTTCACCCTAAGTACTGAGTAATTGAAACATATAATATGACAAGATTTTCCAAAGAAGAAGAGTTTTTTAGCCCCTGAGCGAATTTACTATTACAAGCTTTCCTTTTTGTTTTCAGAACATACAAACATAGAGAATATCGGCGTTTTGTATAACAGATCAGTGAAGCATGTCCCACTGGCGAATACGTTGGCTTCAACTATGCTAGACCATAGAAGTTCTAGGGATTCAGTAAACGTAACTTACGCTTCTGATGCGTTCATCTTTTGAAAACGTTTATATGGTTCTGAGTGGTGGCGAATACTGAGACGCCCCTTTAAAGAACGTATGTGCCTCTGTGCATGTAAACAACTTCTGCCTCAGTTCTAGATGTGCCTGCTTCAAGGTCGTAATGTAACCTAAGATAACATAAATGCACTAAGATCAATGAACCTGTATCCTCTTTTCATATTAATGATGTAATCTGTGTCCAAACAGTATTAAGTATGAGCTTAGATTTTTAAACATTATTTCCTGTGCTATATATGAATTTACTCACTGTATTTGGGATTTTACCAGAGATAACCGCATTTCTTATAATTACTTTTTTTCGCCCAGCATTATATGTATACTTTCAAAATGGCTATTTCAATGCAATTCATTCGATCATCAGCTTAAAATTGTGGCACCAATCAAATTTGCATACAGTGAAGCTGATAAAGAAAAGTATGACTCGGTTAGGTATAATATGTAGCAGATATAACACAAAATTATTTATTCAATATATTTCCTTCACCGCTCGTGACCAGTCTTGGTCACTGCATTTACATTGTTTGAATTTTCATGGTAGCAGCTAGATGCAACCTGAAGATCCCCTCCCTAATAAAAACAAAAACAAAAACAGCCCCCAAAAATACATAAAAATTTATAATTATTATTGTTATTATTGGACTGTTGAGCATTAGACTCTGTTCAGCTTGCTTGAAGCCAAGATTGTCAAGCAACCCTTTGACACGAATTATTCAATTATGTCTCTCTAATCCTTCAATGTATTATGCATTTTATACTCACACCTATAGCCAGAACACATCTTAAATTGGAAGAATATTAAGCCTGTTCACTTTTAAGAGTACTAGATATTACTGTGGTTACAATCTCTTGTTTGATTTGATTCCATGAATGACACGAGGATGTGAGGACTGCGAACAACTTTATAAGCTTGTATATCCTGGAGTCTAATGAAGGTAAATAAGTGCATTTATATAGGTGTATGTGAACATGTGTATCAGCCTGTACTAACATGTCTGGTTCAAAATTAAAGAAATGTTACCGTTTAATCTCTTAAAAAAATAAATAAAACTAGCATACATAGTTTTTTGTAGCAAACTCGAAAACATATGAACTTGAAGAAAATTGTCTTAATTTCTTAAATGCATGATACGTTGTTCGGTTATACCTCAGATGTGTGCATGTGGACCTAGTATCAGTCACTGGATATTGGAATACAGCACGTAAGCACGTGTAAGCTGATCTATATAAATATTAGTGGTAAACATACCCTACTTCATCCACTGTCTTTCTTCCTAAATGGGATCACGTTCACATTTGATGAAGATAGTAGAATGGTCATTATTCTTATTTGCGATGGTGTTCATCGGTGACTCCCATTTGGTATCTTAAGTTTACAGCTATCGCTACAAGAAGCGGCAACCCAATAGGCAAGGTTCACGATATGCGTGATCCACCCACTAGGCATGGTTTTCGATATGCATGGTTCGCTCAATAGGCATGGATCACGGTGAACTTAATCCACAATCGCGACTTATCGCACTACTCCTTTACGTGAAAATAAAAAGCATACAATCAAACAAAATAAATATCCGAATAAAAATAGTACCACTAGGAAACACAATACAAATATTCTTTTCAATCTAAACTTTCATGACAAGGTCTCTATTTCCAAAGTATGTTTTCAGTGAAATAGATAAACATATATACTATATTTTGTCACGTGCCATACATCAAAGTAATGCTGCTCTCATGTATTTCTACACCATACCAGGCCGATTTGTCACGGGGGTTTAATGGTCAAAATATCCCGTAGACCTTCAATCTACGTATGTGTAGACCGTTTAATTTCGTTCTTCTTAAATAGGACCTTAATGCAAAATTTCCTTTGTCTATTTATTGGATTTTAGCAACACTTTAAAGAAGGCAAAAGGAAAAGGATATTGGGCGGCCTGCGCGAATATTTAAATTTGCCTAGTAATCCATCTATTTCCCTTTGGTCTATTAATGATTACTTCAGGCATGGAACTGAACTATCGATTTCTCTCAGGGTGGTTTTCCATATTGGTACAAGTGTATACAGCATTGATAACAAGGCGTGGACTAAAATACCAAAACAACCCCCAATAAAACAGCAAATGATGATACAGAACACAACCCACCCAGCAGGTCAAAATGTGTTAGATATACACTGCAAAATCGACCTTTTGTATGCTAGTGGAGGGATCAATGTTAGCAAGAGCCTGAGAGCTTCACAGTTTGACTACATTCTCTTCATAGTAACGGCTCCCTTTACCATCTCTCTCGTGTGCCATTATAAAAGTTATAAAAATGATCGTCATGACACATACCCAATAATGACTACCATAAATTATATATGTACTAGCTGCATGTCAAGCACTGTCCTTTCTGAAAATCGAGGAAAATTGCAACGAGCATCACTTCAACATATTATTTACTTTCCACCATGCTCATGGATCAGAAAAGCTTGGTGTTGTTTTTCCCACACCACTACAACCGCTGGTACAATATAAGATGTTTGTAACGTCGTAAGTTTGCAGATTTATTCCCTCGAATAACTTTAATTCTTTTGCAAATTAAAGTTATTGGCATTATTCTTTCACAAGACTGAATTTTCCATCATAAGAAATGTCCGTCTATACAAACTGAATTCGTTGCAATCGTTGCTCCCCGTGATTTTTTTTACAAACGTCTGAGGGTAAACAAAAGGATAGGCATATAGTCATCAATACTGCCGAAGCAGACTAAGATACCAGAAACTAGTGCTAATCCCGTGGTTTTGCACCTTTACCTGTATTGGATAGGCATATATTGATCAAAATCGCTTTTACTACTAATATTCACTTCATGTTCTTATTCTTCACCTCCGTCTGTATATGGTTCCTATTCTGAATCATCTATCTAGCTATCGTCAATGTCTTCACCATTAGTCCAGTGTCATTATCCGAATCAGTATCGTCAATGTCTTCGCCATTAGTCCAGTGTCATTATCCGAATCAGTATCGTCAATGTCTTCACCATTAGTCCAGTGTCATTATCCGAATCAGTACCGTCAATGTCTTCACCATTAGTCCAGTGTCATTATCCGAATCAGACATCGGTTTTGGAAACTTAGGCTGGATGCCTATACATTTTGATGCAACTCGAACCTGAATTCTGAGATCCACGATTTGGGATCATGTTTAACCTGAACTTTCATACTTTGTTTTATTTCTTGTGGTTGGGACTGAGGATTGGCGTCAAATATGGGGTGTTCCGTTCAGCAACGTCTGGTCCAACCACACCACACGCGCCTGCAGGTGTCTGGAGCACACAGTTTACATAAGTCTGGAGTGCCTGTGGCAGAACTTGAAAGAAACAAAAAGAATAAAGTATGATTTATTATTTTAAAAAACATATGTGGTATCAATGTGGTAACTTTGCAACATGTGTGTAGCTACAATTCAACAACTGGTTCATTGGTTTAAATAATGACCAATATATAACTGTGTGGCTCATCTGGAAAAGGAACGAGGGTGGGTGGACACAGAATTATTCTTATCATAATAGCCCCAATTGCATATTCATCAGGTGATGATGAAACTGCATTAATTGATAAGTACTCGAATTTGTGCATTCTACACTAAGTTAAATACATAATAACGTTATTCTGACGTTAACATATGAATTTTAAAAAGAACTTTCCGCGATAAACATCTGTTTTAAGAAAATGTACTGTAGGCAACAATTCAACAGTGCACGTGGGGGTATGGGAGTGGTGACAAAGTTGGAGAAGCAAGGTAATCAAACTTATCTTTATTCATATCTGCACTCCTCTGTTCGTGATAGGCTCCTCTTACACGTTGCAACTTTACAGTAAGGAACATTGTGCTGCTACCACTGGCATATATTGGGAGGTCCCCCTGCTCTCTGGCCCAAGGGTAGAAGGATGTCTGGCACTGTTTCCGGCTTTAATCTTGCTCTGTTGTTTAAACATCCCAATTCTGAGCGTCTCTTCAAATAAGTTTCATTCTGATCTTTTGAAAAATGCACGATGCTACGTTTGAGAGTTACTGACCCAAAGATTTCAGGGCGATAGTAATGAATCTATGCATTTTTGGGATGACCCTTTTTATGGAATCTAAAGATATTCCCAGTCAATGCCTTACGCGAATTGTTGGAGAATCCAAATGCTGGGGGGGGGGGGGGGGGGGGCGTTTTGTAAAATCTTTCACGCAATTGTCAATGTGTACAAACTCTCTGTGATAAGTAGTGCTTCCCACACCCACTGAAGTGCGATGAACCGACAGGATGTTGAACAATGGAAGATAGGTGTAAAGAATCATCTGACGACACGTCGATCTATCGTCGTTTATATTCAACAAATATACATGCAGGCAATCGCGCCAAACTATTACTAATTTATCTTTAACAACAAATGAGTACTATAACCACAACTTTTATATGTTACTATCCTTTAAGCCAGTTTCGTCGTCCCTTAAGACAGTACGACACATAAATATGGCATATATAGGTGCTGGTTTGCTTTTGAGTGTCACATATCTGACGTGTGAACATTATGTTAGTGAATCTGTAACTTTACGTCATGATTTAAGTCTTACTTTCAAGCAGGAAAATCTGATATGATTCCAGCGCAGTATATACATTGTGTCGGGAATATTTGGAATTACTTGGATATTACTGTTCGGTTAACAACAGAGAATGCCACTGAAACTGCCAATATTTGTCATAAAACTTCACAGAAACATACCATGACTATTCGTGAATTGGAATAAATCATTGGGAATTTAGTTGCTGGTCAACCTATGGTGTTTTATGCCCCATTGTTTTACAAACGTCTAGAACCTGAAAACGATTAGTATCTCAGATCTACCCAGGGTAATTTTGATCCATTTTTTTCTAAGTCTGAAGAATGCAAAGGTCTCATAAATTGATGGTCTAAGAACAGCAATAACTCCATCAGTGGCTGTGGTTTGTTACGACTCTAAGTCTTCAAATATGTAACAGAAAGAAAAAGTGAAACCAACAATTTAAATAGACTCAGCAAGAAATTTGTTTCTCTACAATACAAAGTAAATATTTAAAAGACACTTACAGAATTCTGAATTGAACAATAATCCTAAATGTCCCATCACAAGTCTAAAAATATGGAATATTCCGAATGAATTCCAAAAGTCTCGAATGTCCTGATATAAACAATGATGCAAGCCAGAATTTCTTTGAATGAGTTCACAGAATTTAAAAGTGGTGTATATAAATCCAAAACGTCAATGAGTACTTTAGTAAATCCAATGAATACCAATGAATATTTGGAATAAATGATTCCTTCTTGAATTATATCTGACTTAAGCAACACCACTGTATTCCCAGGGACTAATCTAAAACAGGAATGAATTGTTTATCAAATTCCTATATATACACATTTTCACTTGACCTGTAACGAAATAAAATGTGAAGCTTTCCAACGGAAAAGCCTAGTGTAACTGTAAACAAGACTGACCTTGAGCTCTTGCTACATAAACATATTCGCAACTCACAATCATGGGCTAAAAGTAGCTATGTAAACAGACTATTTACAACCTACAACCGTGGCCAAAAGTTAAGCACACAGTATACATTAATTATACAAAACAGGTGGATATAATTACACTGACAACAAAAACTGGGGAACACTGGTCCTTGTAAGACAAATATTATCGCCTTGAGCTTAAAATGGTTTTCTTAAACTTTAACTTCTTTGTTCTTCGAGGTCTAATATTTAATCTACTTAAGCGGAAAAGAAACCCTATTGAACTATCTTATACGCTATATTTGGATGTAGTGTGCGAATACGAACCTTTTCTTTCTAGTTGTTCATATACCTGGCAAACTAAGCATAAAGGCCAAATCGACTATGATGTATCATGAATAGCAACATGGACTGGATGTTAACAGCACATTTTTTCAGGACTTGCCAAACTGATCCTGTTGACATTAATTTAATTGCTCCAAGATTAAATCATCAAACTGAGCAATATGTTTAATTTTTTCCTTATTCAAGTGATGACGCAGTTGATGCAGTCTCGTTGTTATGAACATATTTTAATTGCAGTTATGTTTCCAGCCTTGTAGTATTTTGGTAAGAGTTCAACATAAGTCGGAGGAAGATCTTGCCACAGCAGCTCAGATTGCTCTGCTTTGGCCAATAGAGCCTTGGTTCCCTAAACTTCTGAGTTTGTCTACAGTCAGTCTCACATTCGTATATATCAACAAAGTGTTACATACTATAGGAGCCAGTCAATGGACACCCACTGACCGAAAAGCATCTGGTTGATTTTTGTTTGTGCGGAATTGCCTCATTGGTAAAGCCATTTCAGTAGAAGCAACCCACCTCATATTTCATCCTGGAGGGGTTTTAAAAAAGCAACAATTCTTAGAAATTGGATGTACTTTTATAATGAATGGCGTTATGATCCACTTGCTACACCTGCCACTACAGTGTCATATTTGTTGCCGGACCATTACAATTTTGGGCTTGGATATGGAGCCCTCAACACATTTAAGTCTGCACTTTCATCGGTGGTCACATATGACAATGTGACTCCTGCTGGTACTCAATTTGTTTCAGTTACGCCCTTCTCTGCCACGATCTTTCATTTACAGGGCATGAGTCTTTAGTTTTGCGATACTGAAACAGTTATTTTCCTCACTCATTACCTTGAAAAAAACCGGCTCATAAATTGGGCACACTTTTTTGTTATTTTAACTAGGCAACGAGAGCTAACATTGCATCTAGTAGATGTTAGAGATGTGGAAAAGTTTTGATTATTATATTCTCATTTTTGTCTCTGTTAACTATACATTATCAGAATAATGCAGTATTTTACAATCCTGAACACCTTGATATTGCACGCACGTGCACGAAACGTGTGTCTAAAAAAGTATAGTGTCTTAGAAACTACATTGTAATCAAACCATGTACACTCATGTAGAAGACAATTTGTTTGTGAATGAACTAAACATGCTGTTTCGTCCATTGAAAGTATAGATCTTAAAGTTAACGATGTGGACGAGTTCGCTAAGTCCGAAACGAAATTTTCAAACAAGCACAGGAATGAACGTAATATTCGCAATGTCAATAAACAAACGTGAGAGACGCAGTAATTGAAAATACCGTTCTGATCATTGAAACAGTTATTTTGGAGAAATATTCATATCTTTAGGCATATAGAATGGTTCAGACTATAATCAGTGCTCTCTAAGGTCTATAAAAATATAGTATAGAAAAGCATATTGAGGCTGAGGGTTATCGCATATCTATCAGAGACGTACCATTTAATAAGTCTGTCAAAATACTAAATTCGAGAAAAAATGCAAGTGAAGGTTTAGGTAGGAAATTAAGAGCCTCAGAGCCAATAAGCCAAGACGACGAAAAAGTATTATTTCCGCTGGCTAAATGGACTGTCACACAACAGCTGCTTTGCAATTTTCCCCGTGTAACTAGTTGATACAATGTTAGGCTGCAATATAAGACACACACTGAATGATAGCTGGTAATAAGAATGGTAATAAATATACTTACATTTTTGCATCTTGAATTTCCTCAAAAAGTACTTTCTTAGTTATTCCTGCAAATTCGAATGACATGGCCTGCAAAATCTGATACTCACCGAAACTATACTGCATTTTCGAGTACATTTCCAACTGAAATCACATTCTCCTTATTGTATTGAATTGACCCAATAATCCAGTCCATCTTAATCAGAAAAGCAGAATTGCGTTGGATCAACATAAAAACAAGAACCATCCATTCCAGACCAAATTGAAAAGTTGTTGCAATGTGCATTCATTCACAATATAACCATAAACTTCAATTTTAAGTAGACCCAAATGACAATTCTTTTTAAGACTACTGTCAAGCACCTCACAAGCAGATGCCTGTTAGCGTGATAGCTCGGTGGATCAAATCAGTTCTGCAAACAGTCGGAGCTGATATTTCTTTCTTTTCTATACAAAGTACCAGGTATGACTCTTGCTCTGCTGGCGCTTTTCATCACATAGGATCCTGTATGACTCTCGAGCGAGTTGCTGAAATTTGACTTCACATAGGACAAGACCTTCATCTTCTCTGCTGCCGTTTCTCGCCCCAAAGTACCAGGTCTTCATCTTATTTTATTGGGGCTTCCTTAGAAATGACTCTTAGTCATATTTTAAGAACTGTAGTTTTTAAGAAATATTATCAAAACCCAGTGACTGTTAACAGTACACTCAGTGAGTCAATTCTCACTGGGGATTACTATATATATATATATATATATATATATATATAT
>JAECUM010025430.1:0-74376 GCA_016617855.1 Megalonaias nervosa
TATTAACAATCTGTAACACAAGAAAGTAACAGTGCCTTTAAAACTTGACAAGATCTAACACATTAAACAGACTGAATCAGGCTATTAACAATCTGTAACACAAGAAAGTAACAGTGCCTTTAAAACTTGACAAGATCTAACACATTAAACAGACTGAATCATGCTATTAACAATCTGTAACACAAGAAAGTAACAGTGCCTTTAAAACTTGACAAGATCTAACACATTAAACAGACTGAATCAGGCTATTAACAATCTGTAACACAAGAAAGTAACAGTGCCTTTAAAACTTGACAAGATCTAACACATTAAACAGACTGAATCAGGCTATTAACAATCTGTAACACAAGAAAGTAACAGTGCCTTTAAAACTTGACAAGATCTAACACATTAAACAGACTGAATCAGGCTATTAACAATCTGTAACACAAGAAAGTAACAGTGCCTTTAAAACTTGACAAGATCTAACACATTAAACAGACTGAATCATGCTATTAACAATCTGTAACACAAGAAAGTAACAGTGCCTTTAAAACTTGACAAGATCTAACACATTAAACAGACTGAATCATGCTATTAACAATCTGTAACACAAGAAAGTAACAGTGCCTTTAAAACTTGACAAGATCTAACACATTAAACAGACTGTAATTCTGAAACTCTCAGTTGCATGTGATGGCAGTCAATTAACTATAATTGCAAAATGATGTTCCAGTGATCCAACGAAAATCTCGTCTCCTATCTAGGCGTAAATGTTTACATTGCATTTGGACTCCTTGTTTGGGTAGACAGTTTCCTCTGTATAACATATCCTGTATTTTGTGTCAAATCTTCACACAATGTCTTCAACTTTCCAGGTTTGCTGGTTTTGTGAGGTATCAGAGTTTATTTCCTAATATAAATGGGATCAGTGAATATATTTGATGGAGAAAGTAAATCTTTTAATAAATTATGTTTCTCAAAGAATATTTACCTGATCAAAATAATATCATTAATGACAACATTGAACATATTTGATGGAGAAATACAACCTAGAAAGACAGCTTTTAATTTAGTTGACTTTTGTCCACTATTCTGCGACATTTACTTACCTGATCAGACTGGGAACAGATTGATTTGACATGTGATTTTGTGACTAGAATGATAACTGCACTTGAACACTAGAATAAAATGTGCTTTTTGAATCTAGCTTTTATGCTTAAAATTAATCTTCTTTTTGTTGGGAAATAATTCTTATGTCTATAGTAATTGACCATGTTTGAATAATAATCATTGCTGGAGGGGTTGGGTGAATCATATTGGATGACCCAGGTGGTACAGAAGCTGTCTAGAGTTAGGGAGGTCCCTAGTTTGAGCCCTTGCAAACATTTAATGTGTTTGTAGCAAGTAATTATGTAAGAATAATGATCACATATGCTGTCTCAGGATATGTTGGATAGATCGGTTTGAGCCCTACTTTCAGTCTAAGTAGATTGGTTTGTGTGGTAAAAATAATGGGGACTTGAAGATGTGTCTTCAAAAGCAGGGGTACTATGTCTGTTTTATTGGCTTAGATAGCTGATGTGGTAGTGTACATATTCCTGATTGGAAATGTTTGCTGGAGCACTTGGAAGAAAAAACAAAAAAATAAGTTTGAAACCCTGAGGGTTTATACTGAAACTCAAACTCACTGCTTGTGTTATAGCAAATATTAGCATGAGCAAATCATGTGATTTATCTAACAATATCATCATAATTCTTTGATACACGAACAATTTAATCTGAAGAAAATCATCTAAATTTTCTAAACACAGGCAGTTACTATCCTGATTGTTGACTGACCTGTCAATAATTATGGTGTTGAAAAACTGCCCAATCATTTTGATTTGTGATAATAACAATTTTAAAACAAAGTAACAGGATTTGTCAACTTTATAAGATCTTTAACAGAAATTATCTTTCATTTAAGTTTTAATTGCTTTTCACTGAATGTTTTCTTTTAGTATTCCACACGCTGTATCTGATGTCATTTTATCTATTCAGGTCTTCTGTCTTTCTCTGCTCTCCATAGCTTAAAAGCAGGTAAGAAGTTATAATCCTTAACTACCATTCTATTTAGAGATATATTCATCAAACACTTCTATTTGTCTTCTGATAATCTATTGTGTTTCACTGTCATTGTGCCAATTTTGAGTGCTAAATCCACATTCATATGTAGGTGTTAGGAGAGGAAAGTCAAGAACAAACTATATTAACTTTATTGGTTTTGATAAGTTTGAAGTATGATAAGCTGCAAGCATTCTCCACAGGGCTGGACAATTGTACTTGGATACTTGCCACTTCTAACTACTTCTTTCACAAACTTTCATTTCTCAAGTGCCAATGTGTCATCCATTAGTGGGTGACATTGAAATTGTCCTACTTTTCTCCCACCATAACGATCTAGAATCATCTGAACTTTATCCATGTGAAAATAAATCAACCCAGGAAACAAATGAAATGTCTCTCATTGATAATACAACCTCTATTGATGTGAGGGAGAGGGTCTCATTGATAATATAAGCAACCTCTGTTGAGTTGATGTGAGGGAGAGGGTCTCATTGATAATACAAGCAATCTCTGTTGATGTGAGGGAGAGGGTCTCATTGATAATGCAAGCAACCTCTGTTGATGTGAGGGAGAGGGTCTCATTGATAATGCAAGCAACCTCTGTTGATGTGAGGGAGAGAGTCTCATTGATAATACAAGCAACCTCTGTTGATGTGAGGGAGAGGGTCTCATTGATAATACAAGCAACCTCTGTTGATGTGAGGGAGAGGTCTCATTGATAATACAAGCAACCTCTGTTGATGTGAGGGAGAGGTCTCATTGATAATACAAGCAACCTCTGTTGATGTGAGGGAGAGGGTCTCATTGATAATACAAGCAACCTCTGTTGATGTGAGGGAGAGGGTCTCATTGATAATACAAGCAACCTCTGTTGATGTGAGGGAGAGGGTCTCAAGAGTTTTCTTCAGGTTCATAACACATTCTGTACTTGCCGTGTTAAACTGGGTCCCTGGCCTTGTCTACTTTTGATTTTTATGTCAAAATAAAAATATTTACCTTCAACTTGCTTATGTTTTCATTTAGAACCTTTAAACAGCTCCAAGCTAGGACATACATCAAGTTCAGGAATAGCAAAGTCTTATATCTGAAATGATGGTAGCTAAGTCAAGGAAATATCCTTCACTTTCAAGGGAATCTAAAGCTTCATGTATCTGTCAATCATGTATCTCTTTCACATTCAGATGAGGGGAATCTATAACTTCCTGTATCAAAGACTATCTGTTTTCATTGATGAGGATTTAAAATAGAAATGAGGAGAAGTAAAAGTTTCTTTGTACTTATTCATTAGGTTCTCCTCCTCATCTTCCTGTTGGAAGCATAAACCTGTTTATGAGCAGCACAGTGCAATTTGAAATATGAAAAAGATTTTTCTGTTTTAACCATGCCCTAACACCATTATGCT
Organism: Megalonaias nervosa; assembly: GCA_016617855.1. NCBI lineage: Eukaryota > Metazoa > Mollusca > Bivalvia > Unionida > Unionidae > Megalonaias > Megalonaias nervosa. Next base: position 3,491 of record JAECUM010025430.1, read on the forward strand.
TCCCTGTCATAGAAGAGGCGCTATCTGTCTGTGTTTTGGTCAACTTCAATATCAACAGCTTGGCTTAGAACAGTCAAAAACTCGACAGCTGTCTTATGTGATCTGTTGTGAGCCTTTGATGACACATTCAAATCTTCCAAATCACAACCATTAAGTTCCATCAAACTGATGACAGACTCAAATTTTCTGATAAGTACTTCCTCATTTGCCATATAATATACAATTCTCATGGCACTGGTCACTGCTTCCTCTCTATTATTAAACACATGATTGACAGCTATATATCTGCATTTTCAGAGTATAATAGCATTATCTTCATGTAAGAGTTGAGGTTCTCATGTTATTACATCTCTGCTAACTCACAAAAGGGTTTGAAATTTTCAGTTTTGAATCAATACAAACTTTACAATGCATGTTACCAGACTCGTTTCTTTTAAGCCAAGGAAATTTTGTCTCCCACTCTCTCTGGTAATAACTGGGTTTTGAGTGGTCTTTTAAATGTCTGAGTCAGGACTAGCTGTATCTTCACTAGAATTGGATTTCTCATTACGCTGCTCAATGATAAAACATCTTTCCTTGATTCACTCCTTGTGATATTAACGAAATGAGAAGGCCTCATCTGTTTAGGTGGTTTGTCATCATTTTTATAGTCATCTGCATGACCACCTTTCTCCATGGAAGTCATATCATTTTTACTAACAGACTACTTGTTTGTTTTTGCTGCTATGCAGAGAAAATTGATTCAGCAAATAATGGTGGTGTACCAGATTTGATCAATTATTGCAGTCCCTCTTGGCAGTAATGACATCTGGAAACCATGCACGCATCAGCTGACTATATTTCCTAAAAAAGACAACATCATCAATATGCCACTCCTATATCATTCATATTCATCCACACTGATGTGAACATTGACAAGTGACATAAGACAAGGAATTCATTATTTACAAGATTTTCAATCAATTTACATGTACTTTGAAATTGGACATACACCAAGGAGATTTTGAGATTATTTTCCCTGAACTATAATAGATGAAAAGGGACAGAATTTGGTGGACATCAAAAAGAACGGAGAGAAACTTGCAGGCCCACTCTAGGTGAACCACTGCAAGTGGAAATGATCTCTTAACTGAAAGTGATCATTGTAATAGATGATATTTATACAAGTATGGAGGAAAATGTGACAAAAATACATATTTCAAGGACAGGTGTTAGTGATCACCTACCTATTTTCCTAACCAGAAAATCCAGCTTAACAACAGCTGTAAAATCCAAAACCCATAAAACCATAACATATAGGTCACATAAGCATTATGATGAAGGTAAAATTTCTGGAAGATCCCAGAAATGTTCCTTGAGTAAAGTGTATGTTTTATGATGTGGATGATTCTCTTGATATATGGACCTAACCTTTTACTTAGGTGGTTGATAAATTTTTGAAAACATATAAGAGTAAAACTAGACTTCCAGCCTGGTTTGCTGACTCCTGGCATTCTAGATGACATAAAAACCTGTGTTTATTTCAAATCTGTTTGTCAACATGCACATTACAAAACAAGGAGAAGTAAAGTAGCCAGAATGATTGATCAGGTAAAGAAGAATTACCATCAGTTGGCTTTATAAAATAATTCCAATAAGAATTCTACGTGGAATGTTTTTAACAAACTAGGTGGAGGTAAGCATTCCACAAGGTCATCCAAAATCCAACAACTAAGCCACTGAACTCTCTTTGATCATACCACACAATTTACAATTCTTCAGCTGCAGCATTTAATAGATTTAACAAACCTTATGATCAAAGTGTTCCTTACACAGCCAAAGTTCAGGCTCTATATGAGAACCCAGATATTACAGTGAAAATGAAGAAACAAAGTCGTATGATATTTATGATGACTAGACAATGCCTGACAATGACTGGATGACAATGGAGGATTTCATAACTTTATTAGACAATGACTAGATGACAATGGAGGATTTCATAACTTTATTAGACAATGATTGACAATGACATGATGACAATGGAGGATTTAAGAACTTTAACAGCCAGTAAGGATGAGTTCTTGGACATTGTATCAGACATCATTAGATAGTGACATTTATTAGATAGTGTGAATCACACAAATGTGGACTTAATTTTCATTGTTCTTTTGTAAGATGTATGGAATTAACCTATTATGGGATATTGTGAATCAGATCTTTCTGAACTACTATTTTTATTCCAGTATATGTGACCTATATAAATGAACTCATGGACTTATGATATAAAATGATTTAAAATGTCAAGCATTATTGATTTTAATAGATTTAATTAGGACAAACTGTAGGTTGTCAATTAATCTGTGACATATTCCACTCAAAAATATAACTGATATTTTACACTGGTCTTGTCTTATTTTTCCTTTCTATCTCTATAGAAATCTATCCAGTTTGACTTCTTTATTTTTCCAAAGTGTAACTCTGCTCAATGAAGATAAGTCACCCCTTCAGATGGATCTGACTTGCAAAATATACCATGACTTACTGGAGTTTCAAGGAGAAATTGGCTTTTTGTAGCCCTAAAATTGGGGCAGGTGGGATGCAGTCAAGAAGCAATATAATCGAGTACAAATGATATGAGTGGAGCATACTCCATTGTTCTGAAAGGTCAATTAAAACCCAGGCTCAACACTATGAAACTTACTTGCTAATGGAGACTGAACATGAACATCACCAGGGGAAGCTGCTCCATATGGATTAGGTAGTCTGTTCGTTAAATGAGTATTGTCACATAGCTGAGAATCTGCCCCCGTGGATTCTTCTTGTGCAATTTCCTCAAAGACATTTTGAAGGACAGGGTCAAATTCTTGGGGAACTACAAAGAACATGATTACAAAAAATTCTTTTAAAAGATTAGAGCAGCTTGCTATAATTATCACTTACAACCTAAACAATGAAAGCAAGGATTTTTGTCCCAAACAATTGAGCTAATTTTCCAGTTAGAGCTATTTCTACACTTTTGTTTAATGATGAATGAATGAGTCTCACCAACAAACTCATGTGGGAAAATTAGGGAGCTTATCATCTGATTAACAGAATAATAGAGTTTATTTACACTTGGGTCACACATGAGGAAAAGAGCAAGATAGATACAGAAAATATAACAGGACAAAACAAGATGGGTACAAAAAACAACAGGACAAAATAAGATGGTTGCATGAAATATAATCAAACTATGAAAAGTTCTAAATGATCATGTACAATGCATAAAATGGGTAACTATTATGGTAAATGGGCAAACAATTATCATGATAAAGATGTTATCATGGTATGGAGGGATACATAATTCTGATAGTTCATTCAAGAAAGCAGTATTATAACTTTTTATAATGCCAAGAAAACAAAAACATAATATTCAGATCCTTTCTATTTTGAATCACGGCTCTAACAATTTTTAACATGAGAAAATAACCATGCCTTTTAAACTTGCCAAGATCTAACACAGAAAACTAACTACAATTGAAATTTATTCTAAGTGTGATGGCTGTCAACTAACTACTGCAAAATGGCATTCCAATCATCCACTGACCATGAAAACACCCGTCTAGGTGTAAATGTTTATGTGGTGCATTTGGATTGCGTAGACTTTTCCTCTGTATCACATACTTTGTATAAAATATCAAATTGTCATACAAAATCTCCAAAATCACTCAAGCAATTTTTGACTAAATACTTACAAAGACCTTTCAGCGTTATCATCATTATTTTTTTTCTGGGAGACAGATGCTCATTTTTATACAAAGTAGTAGGAAAAACATGCTCCATTTTCTTACAAGTCTATAAAACCTAGAATTAACACTATATAACTTACCAGATTCCACACTTATTTGAAGCTAAAAATCAGCAACTCCTGAAGAATGGGAAACATTTCAGTAAATTATGTTTCTCGGAAAAAATTTACCCAATTACATTAGCATGGCAGGGGGTGGTACTCTCTGCTATGAAGAGAAGTAACTCTTTCACATTAGCTGACATTGTTCCTGCTGGGTGGCCGTACATAGTACCCTGATGTAACTAGTTTAACTACAAGTGAAACCTATAATAGAATGCCACATTTGCAGGGAGGGGTGAAAGGGATAAACACTAATAAGACAAGATAAGAATTTTTCAGAGAAACAATCTACTTTAAAAATTTCCTTTCTCCATCAAATACATTACCTTGTCACATTTGCAAGAGGAAACCAATTTTTCCTAGTAAAATGTTTCTTTGAGAACACTTGCCCAATCATAATACCTTAGGAAAACTAGTACCTCACAAATCTAGCCCTCCCAGATACTACTTTAAGCTAAAGGGAGCAAAACGTTGTATGCCAGCCTATGTGGCAGTCAGGCAGAGTGATCTCCCCTTAAGTATAAAACTTGAGCGGCAAAGCCTAAGAACCTCTCGGTTGCTAATGGAGCGGAAGGCACACTCTCTATGGATGTAAATTTAGTGAGGCTGGGAGGGTGTATGTGTATTATGATTGGGTAAGTATTCTCGAAGATGCATATTTTACTAGGAAAATTTAGTTTCTTCTTCAAATACATTACTCAATCATAATACCTCAGGAAAATAGGTAAGAGGTGGAGGGAGGTACATCACCTACCCTGATGATAACATCTGTTATGGCACTGCTTTGAAAGGGAAAAATCTGTTGAGATTATGTCACTGAAGTGACCGTCAGTGTAGTAATTGTCGATAATTTCATTGATAAGTACCTGATAAACACTAGCATCCATGATACCTCCTGTGAATAATCACTGAAAAATAGCAACTGCTTCTTGATGATTTCTGGGGAATAATTGCCAGCTTGTCGCCCACCAATCAAAAGTTCTAGTCGATCAACATTAGCGAGAATGTTACTGGGGCAAACTTTTTCAAACACCAACGAAGACTTTTGTTTTTTATGACCACAGTGCGATTGCACATCACGAGGGGCAAGACCACTTCCAGTTGTTTATTCTTCTTCAATATGAGGTGGTCTAAATTGCGATTTTTTCGGGTAATAATATATCTCCAGGTAATGGCACTCTTTTAACTCCTTCAGCTTGTTTCTCAAAATTTTCAAAGTCATTCTTATGTTCACCAATGATTCTAGTTACCAGAGGACATTCAAAATACGAAAGGAACCCTATTTTTTTCTGAAACACTGCGATGTTCTGATCTAATAATTTATCATGATCTGAATATCCGAATACTGCAATAGCTATAGTTTTCTCTTGAAGTTGTTTGCGACCTTCTTTGGTAAATCAGGCTGATGGTTTTGGTTTTGGTGTAACAGTATCCATCACATCGACAATCTCCTCATGAACTTTGTCAATACCCTCAAGTACTTGTATTTTTTTGTAATTGTGGTTGAGCAGCAGCTATTTCAGTTGGAAGTTCTTGTTGAATCTTTTTAGTAGCCTTGGTTCTTTCTGTGATTTTTCCCAGTGGTGACCTTTAGTAGCCTCCATGACTGCACTTTCTAAAATCCCTCTCTGGCCTCCTGATGCTGTTGTAGTTGCTGTTTGACAGAATCATGGACAGGTAGATATTTCTCAATTGCCTCTAGTCATTGTCGAGCTAATTTAGCTGTACAAGAATCACTCATTATTATTATAACCATAATTTAATTGCAGATCTGTTGCCAGCAGCAACTTATTATTTTGCTTCTGGCAAACAGCGGCACAATCAATGTCTATCTACCACCAGTTGTTCCAAGATCATCTACAGAAGATGGAAGGAACAGTGCGTGGGTCTATGATCCAGATGAGGTAGATGTCTTGATTATCCTTCTTGACCTCATATGTCCATTTTTGCCTCCTTCTCTAATTGCATTCTCTAATTAGTAGATCTAATGGTCTGTCCAGCCTCCCTGCTGCTAACGAATGCTGGTTTTAAGTCTGATATGACAGATTTATGAGCACCAAAACCATCACTGATTGTATGCACGGCTGGCTAGCAGACAGGACATCATACAGGGAATAAGTGGAAGGTAATCTTGCACACCTGGTTTCAATGTTCCCAAACCACTTTGTGGGCAGGGATTGGGTGTTATGTGCAGTGGGCTGTCAGAATGGGTTAAAACTTTTTCTACTTCATCCAACTTGCTCATCAATATTCTAGATGACAGAGCTTGCTGTTGTTGTGTATCATATGCAGTTCTAATATAATTGGAGTGGAATCACTTGATCTGGCTTCGAATGGATCAGAAATGATTGTTACCATATGCACTGCTTTAGGCATCTTCACTTGAAGGTGGGGGGGGGGGCCACATCTGGATGTCCTCAAAGAACTGATCAATGATTATGATTGCAGATGCAAGCTAAACACTTTGTGTTTGGAAGAATTAGAGCATAGCCTTTTTTGTAGCCCTTCATTGGCCTTTTCAAGACGTTCAACCAAATGTCTCCTGCCCACGCTGCAAACACACACTACATGGGTGTAAGGAAGAACATTTTGTGCAGGCCATGCAAAGTGTCATGGTTGTCCTCCATGATTTTAAAGCATCTGCACTTCCTGCACTTGACTGACATCTCAGTAATCAAAGAGAGAAGAAACAATAAACAAGTACATGCAAAAAATAAAAACAAACGAGTACATCCCCCCCCCAAAAGTACAAACTGTTCAACAGAGATGACCTAACAAGATGGTAACAAACCAAATTTTAAAATTGCAATTACAATTAATCAGCGAAACCTGAGAGTTACTGATGATATCACAAGGACAATAACGACAGGTAAACAATATATAAATATGAAAAAATTCACCAGGGAAGATGCAGATGTTGTATATACCAGGTAAATTGATCTTTTTACTTACTATACTACTGAAAATAAATTCTGTCAAATTTAAATATAACCTGAATTGGATTTTGAAGGCACTCTTCACAGTTGCAACAAAAAGTTTACATTGTTTACATCCATGACAGAGGTGGCCACCTAGTGAGAACAAAGGAGTTAATTTTCAAGAGCTACTTTCCATTTATATTTATATATAAAAAGAAATATTTTGGGAAGGCTGGATGCAAAAGTAGCAAAGGGTACACCTCCCATAAAATTTTAATGTGATTGAGTTGTGTATTTGGTTTAGAAACTGCTCCCTATTCATCTGTATTATTTGATGCAAATTCACCATTGTTGTCATCCACAAGTTCAGGTGGTATGCTGTTTGAAGGATCATTTTCAGATCCTTGAGGACTATCTTATCCAGACTGTTCTCATGTAGCTTGGTCATTGCCACTTTGAATGAAAGTATCATTTTCATGGCATGCAACAAAAGAAATAATTAAATAAAGTAATTAAAAATATTAAGAACAGCACTGTTCACAGTTGCAAGCAAAGGATTAAATTGGTTACATCTAGCGAGAACAAGGGGAGTTTTCAAGAGTTACTTACCTTTTAGCAATGGATCAAAATACATTTGTTTGCCTTTTAGACAGGGCTGGATTCTAAAGTAGCAGAGAGTAATCCCACCTCTACCCCCATAAAATGTTAATGTGATTGGATCGTGTATTTGACAGAGAAATGGCTCCCTGTGCATCTGTATCATCTGGTGCACATTGTTATCCACAAGTTCAGGTGGTATGTTGTTTGAAGGATCATTTTCAACCCTGTATGGACCTGCTTGTCCAGGCTGTTCTTGTGCAGTTTGGCCATTGCCACTTTGATGGAAAGCATCATTTTCAAGGCATGCTACAAAATTAGGAACAGCTTGTTCATAAATATTATTTACATACTATACAATGAAAGCAAGGAATGTTTTCTCTGATAGTTTACTGAAACAAATTTATATTTCATTCCTATTTCTATTTGCTTTTGTTGATGAAAGGATGATGATACGAATAAAGAAAAAATTCATGCAGGAGAATTTGGAAGTCTGTCATAAGAATTGCAGAAAAAGTTTATTTACACTTAGGTTGGAAATCTGATAACATATGTTGAAAAAAATATGGGTACAGAAAGTAAAACCAATAAGAGGACATAACAAGATGGGTATTTAAAAATAAGACATACATCAAATTGAGAAAAGTTTCAAGTGAACCAGTTTACAATATACAAAATAGGTAGCCATTAGACATTGACAATTCTCCAAGTTCATTCACAAAAGAGGAATTATAATTAAGTATAGCTCACTTGCTAGAGCATCTGACTCTAATCCAAGGGTACTGGGTTATTTAAATGCCCAGGCCATTTTGGGTCTGCTGGCTTTGTGAAATACACTTAACTCATATTTCATTTGCAATGATGTGTTAAAAGTGCCATTAAAAAAAAAACCCCTCAAAATCAAAAGCCCTGATCTTTATTCTGATCAAAAGGGATATTCTCAATTTATATCTTTGCCAAAGAAGTATAAATAAATCAGTAGTTCATAACCTAAAATCTACATTTAATACAGAGTTCCAAAGAGAACATTATCAATACCTATAAGACTCACCATTGTGTAATATGCCATATTGCAGGTTACTGTTGTGGGTGTAAAAAGAACTTACTTACCATTCAACATGGGAAAATTCAGGAAGAGAAAATATGCGAATGAATTATGCCTTTAACTGACATGCCAGTATTCCTTTTTTAGAAAAACAAAAACACATTTTGATGGTGTTACATTATTCTAAGCTATTGACTGGTATTAGAAACATGAATGCTCGCAGACACTGCCTTTGTAAACTGATGGTCAACTGCTTCATCACAACTGATAAACAAGGAGCATGGTGAGACCAATCCTAAATATTATCCAAAGCTGTTAATAGGCTGTCATCCCTTGTACTCTTTACTCACATTAACACCAGTTCTACATCATGATAATTTAATATTCAATATATGCAACAACACCATGGATTAGGTACCCATGTGTGTGAATAAACATTAACTTCAGATGCTATCTAGTGACACTCTTAAGACATTCTTACCAATGAAAATAAAGTCAGAATAACATTCTCAGCAATTAAATTGCACTTAATTTCTGTTACATGTAATTGACATGTTACCATTTTGACCACATATTTTCAGCAGACAACAAAGTTAGATTGCATTTAGTTTTTTATAATCTCATTCCAACATTACTAAAACTTCTCTGCTGCCAAAATAACCCACTAAATGATATGTAGCTTTAAGAAGCTAATTTAAAGCTACAATTTTGATTTGGCTACCAAAATTGGCTGCTGGAAAAAGGATTATTTACCTGTATCATGCTATTTACTGACCTAACAAAATTGACCAAAATATGCATTCAACTCACATCTATCATCCAGTTCCCCAGATCTGTCATTGATGTATTCGTAACCCAAGGATGACCCCAAAAAGGACAAGCCTGCTGTAGTAAAAGTGCGATTCTTGATGCAGAAATTTTCTCTGCTGCTTAATCTTCTTTCAGGATAAAATCTTGTATGTGAAATATTTAACACTCATAAATGCATCATTGATTTGTGTACATTTTCCATATCTTTTTAAAACTAAACATGAAATTGAAACAAAATATATTTTGCTCATTTCAACTGAATATTCTATTACAATATTCAACCTGATATACATTACAAAAACATGCAACTACTACTGGCAAAATACATTTAGGACTAATCAGTATTGCAAAAAGCACATTTATATTGAAATTTTGTTTTACTTATTACTTTTCAACTGTGAATTGCTAAAGAGGCATATAACTTTGAAAACGCTTATTCATGTGAAATGCACGGTAAAGGAATGAGTTAAGATAAAATGAATTTTCACATCAACTTTTTTCTCATACTGGACATGTTTGACTATGCAAAATAAAATTCAAATTTATAAAACTACATAAACTTGACCATACAGTAAATCTTTGAGAGCTACCCACACTCATTTCACTGATGTTTGTTCCTTTCTACACTAATGGAGCATTTTCTTTCAAAATACTGTAACTGCAGGCATTGATTATTCCGCAGACGTTTTCTATAAGGAATTGTAATATAGTTAAATCAACTTGGTATGAATTCTGTTAATACCCAATCCTGTTTCAGTATGAACTAAAATATTTTCCCCCGTAGTCATCCTTCATCATCTTTGTATTTCTTTATGTAACTTACAAGCTATTACACAGAGTCAGAATTGCAAACTTGGTGAAACCAGTATGCACAAAATGATTGGAAAGAGGGGGGTTAAATCTGGAACGCAGAGGCTGGTGAAAAAATAATATTTCCATCAATAAATGTAGCTGCTAAATATTTTGACATTATCCCCCCCTTTGGTAAAATGTGTCGCAGATAATATAACCAGATAATATAACCAAATCAGCGTATTCTAATAAATTTGAACAACAAATAAATTTCAGTACGCGTCACTTCCGAATAAAACAAGAAAATATTTTTGACTTTTATTATAGTTATCTGCAAGTATAAGGGAGATAATTCTGTCAGGTAAAAGATAGAGCGATTAAAGAATTATCTCGGTTATCCCGCTTGTTACATTACTGCCGTGATTATAATTTTTTGTTGTATAACTGTCTGTAAGCAATTAGCTGTTAGTGTAAAATCGTAGAAGGATATTTACACCTTTGACTTTCCTTGATAAATTCAGATAAACAAAAATTATATCGTTCACGAGTTTGATGTACATTCCTCTTGCGTGCCATTCAGGTTAGTTCCCGGTAGGATGATTGTACAATCCAGGTAAGTTATTTTTAGCTCGTACAGGTAACAGATAAGATAGTATACATGTATCTTAACCTTGATACGGAGAATGCATGTAAATACAGATATTTTATGAAATGTGTTTGGAAATTGAAATAAATCCACGCTGCAGTTTACAATAATTCAGTATATACTGATCGCGTGTGGACTTGGCTTTAAATATCTCAGATTTATGACCATTGGTTAGGTTGCCTGCGCTCCAGCATAGGTAACTTCATAGTAATTTCTGAAACATATAATTGTAAGAATGGACAGTGGCGCAATGTTATAACATTGGATTCTTGTGCTCGAGGCCTGGGGTTCGAATACTGTGACTGACATATTGTCGATGGTGGCGGTATGATGCCATATTTTCATAATAGTTGGGGGTCCGTGACCCATGCTCGAACTTCAACAGACATGTACACCCTCCCATCATGTCACTACGTGGTGGGTGCACTTTTGCACTCCCCGGGGTTGATTATGGGGAGGGTGTGCAGAAATCTGTCGAACGTAGAGAAGGCCGCTGTTGTGTGTTGTGCCGTCCATTATATGCACCGTCCTTAGCATTAAGTTTGTTAAGGTCCATAGAATTAAGTTTACATATGTACCCTCCTGGACCTGCTAGAATATCATTTGGTAATCTAGGGGTTCACATGGGGGTTATGCTGTCCATAGAATTAAGTTAGTTAAATTTATATGTGTTGTGCTGTCCATAGAATTAAGTTAGTTAAATTTATATGTGTTGTGCTGTCCATAGAATTAAGTTAGTTAAGGTCCATAGAATTAAGTTTATATATGTATCCTCCTGGACCTGCTAGAATATCATTTGGTAATCTAGGGGTTCACATGGGGGTTATGCTGTCCATAGAATTAAGTTAGTTAAATTTATATGTGTTGTGCTGTCCATAGAATTAAGTTAGTTAAGGTCCATAGAATTAAGTTTATATATGTATCCTCCTGGATCTGCTAGAATATCATTTGGTAATCTAGGGGTTCACATGGGGGTTATGCTGTCCATAGAATTAAGTTAGTTAAATTTATATGTGTTGTGCTGTCCATAGAATTAAGTTAGTTAAGGTCCATAGAATTAAGTTTATATATGTATCCTCCTGGACCTGCTAGAATATCATTTGGTAATCTAGGGGTTCACATGGGGGTTATGCTGTCCATAGAATTAAGTTAGTTAAATTTATATGTGTTGTGCTGTCCATAGAATTAAGTTAGTTAAGGTCCATAGAATTAAGTTTATATATGTATCCTCCTGGATCTGCTAGAATATCATTTGGTAATCTAGGGGTTCAAACTGGGGTTGTGCTGTCCAAAAATATTATTGCTACTGTTTATTTTGATTCAGATTCAGAAATATTTTTATATTCAGAAATATTTTTTATTTTGATTCAGATTCAGAAATATTTTTATATTCAGAAATATTTTTATTCTGATTCAGAAATATTTTTATTCTGATTCAGAAATATTTTTATCCAGAAATATTTTTATTTTAAACAATTATTTATTATATTATGAATTCTGAAAATATTAATGCTATTATTTCTGCTATTAAAAACTTACAACATGACCGTATAAAAATTTCTGGTGAAATTAATCCTCAAAAATTGATGTGTGATTTTGAATCTTTACAATTTCGAAAATCCGAGAACAGATACACACTACCAGCCGATTAAAGATTCATAAAGTTGATTCAGAAAGCAATGTTACAGTCGCTGGCAGCAGTTACAGATACGCAGGTGAAATTATTTGTACCCCTCACACACTCAATTGAAAAAATTAGATTAGAATTGTCTCATGAATATGAAACAAAAAAGATTGTGAATGCTCGTATAAGACAACTTAGATTACATCAGATCGTGATTGTGAAATGATCCATAATGTCAGTGATGATTGTGAAAATGAAAGTAGTACTTGTGAAAGTGCAAAAATCTGAAAAATATTATAAATCTGAAAAAATCTGTGAATTTTGTGAAAAATCTGTGATTTTCGTTAAAAAATGACCCATTTTAGTCGATTTTTTAAGACCTTTTTTTTACAATTTTGTTGATTTTTCTCGGGTAAAGTACTTAACTTCTCTAATTGGTTTCATTTAGAGAAACTAAGAAAATCGATTTTTCCCTGTAAAATAACGAAAAAAGAGGAAATTTGACCAAAAGAACAACGACAAAATCCGCGAAAAACAGGTAATTTGCGAAAAAACAGGGAAAAAAATGATATTTTTTAATTGCTCTAAATGAAACCAATTAGAGAATTTACCTGTTTGACCCGAACAAAAATGAGAAATTTGACCAAAAAACAACGAGAAATCGACCAAAAAGGGTAATTTTTTAACGAAAATCACAGATTTTTCACAAAATTCACAGAATTTTTCAGATTTATAATACTTTTTTTTTTGTTTTTACAAAATTGTTGACAAACCGATGTGGAATCGGTAAAAATCACTATAAAAATATGATTATGTCCTGATTCCACAATGGTAGCGACGCTCTCTGATCGTAGATCCTACGATGACGTTCTACGATCTCACATACAGATTTATATTTAGTGATTCTCCTCGTAAATCCAGAAGGTGTCCTCTCTGGTCAGTAAGTTTGATATGTATCCTTGATAACAGTGGATTATGACATCGTAGATAAACAGAGTTGATCGGCCCAGATACAATCAAATATCCTGGTGGGACTTGTGGTGTAAATGTATATAAAATGTATCCTTGCTGAGCCCGATTGGATTTTTGTAAATCTACTTGATAACTGCCATTAATGACGTCATAAACTAAGCTGACAGCGATCGTAGATGTTATATTTACTATGCCCAGCGAAATATGACGACCACCCTGGTACGGATCATTGTCGTGCTTGAGAATATTAGCCGGCGGAGCTATTTTTCTCCACGATTGTAGTATTTGTGGAAAAAACATCATCGATGTTGAAATTAAACTTAGGAACTTTTACGACGCTGATAGCACCTGAATATTAGGAACAACTGGACATGGTCCATGGACTTGGTGTACATTTCTGGTTAAAATGTGCTTTTCTGGTTAAATGTGCGTGAGATAATTAAAATCATGCAATACTAAATTCAACTGTTGATTCGAATCGATGATACTGTTTTTTTGTGTCCTCGCTGTAATGTTGTATCAAGCCAGCGATTAAATGTTTAATATCAGCGGAAACTCGATCAAATTCATCATTCATTGCGCTGTTTACGACAATGATGGGCTCCGTATCACTTAACCATGATATAGGTCCTACTGCTCTATAAACTTCTCTTAGTTCAGGAATGCTTTCAGCACCATCGATGAAAAATTTATTAACGGTCCACGGGTACATTTTTCTGTACGCGGGCGGTTTTATAAATCTTCGCTCGTTGGTAAGAAATTCATTCTTGGTCGGTTCTGGTGGTCCTCGATAACTCGGTGCAACCTCGGGCCAACCAAGTACGGTTCTGATCGATGACTGATATATATCAACAGAATAATCCGGCGTTGATATTTCTATCGCGAACGACAGTGTTAGCTCGTGAACAGTAATGGCTATCTTGGATTTTTTTTCCAGTGATAAATTTAATTCTGCGCTGGAATTCTTCGTTGATTTGTTCGGTTTGATAACTGCCTGTGGGTATGTTGACTACTTGCCAGTCTGGAGTTCCATCAGGTTTATTCTTGTTTGCAAATACCAGTTTTTTAATCTGACCAGGAGGAAGACCCCCGAACTATTTCGACCTGATATTTGGCCAACTGTAATAAAATCGCAGTTGTGCTAGTGCTATTTCCTTTGCTTGAATTGCAGTTGGGAAACTAATGCTGAATTCAGGACTAGTTGAACTCGCTGATATCATTGTGGTTTTCAGCGGCGCTGTATTAACGACGATCTGTTGTAGCAATTCTTGCGATCTTTGATCGTACGACGTTCACATTATATATAAATCCCTGATTTTAAATCAGGGGATTAACTCGTTGACACCTGACTTGCCAAGGGAACTAGAAACCCCTGATTCGTAGATCAGGAGCATTTCTGCTAATTCCTGATCTGATATTATCTCGTCGCTAAGACCCGATGATATCAGAGATGATAATTTGGCATGTGCTTGTGTTGCCGCTGATAGTAACATTTGATATTCATGCAATTTATCAGCCGCACACGTAGATATCTTTTTTGCAATTATATTAAGAACACCAGCAATTGTTGTTGCAGCTGAAACACAAATTGTTACAACTGCCGGCGACGCCATTGTTACCTCTGACAGTAATACACCGATTCCAGCGACGATGGCAGATGCAGAATAAACAATTATGTCAATGACAACGGCACGTCTACGATATGTTTTTATTTTTACTGTATACTCGTCAATAATGTTTTTTAGTTGGGTCCGTAGCAAACACACCTGTTCATATCTGTATTTTTTTACCGACATGAATACTCTTTATTAAGTAATTAATTGAGGTGTTTCGGAGAAGAATTCTAGACACCACCAGTAGGACGCTGCGGTTATTTTTGTATCAAATGGTTCCAGTATAAATTCTTCTTCGGTATCTTTATTTAACACAATAGATACGGTTCCGGAAAAATTATCGGTTGAATGACGCCATGGATACGTGGTAAATTTTCCTGAATATTGCAGAGCTGAACATGGACAGCCTGTACACACCAGTGATTTCCGCAGTAGTTTTGATAGTGTTATTTTGCTGTGACCATGTTCATGATCAAGATGATACCGAGTATACCACGTTTGTGATTTGCTGGTGAAGAATTTTAACGAGGTTAATTTTTTTAACAATATCAGGAATTCCACTGATAATACCGTTGAGTCTCGCGTTAATGTCAACGAGTTTTATGTCAACGGTTGCGGGATTTAAAAAAATTCATTAATGGTTCTGTTTACGTTTCTGCGAAAATTCAGAAACGGTTGTACGTGATTAGAAAATTCAGTTCTAAATGCGGTCATTCCATCGTTGATTGTCGACAACGAAGTTGTCATCGGAATGTTGTTATCGTCGACGTATTTCTTCGTTGCAGCGTCGAGATCACCAGCTGGTTCTCCCACGTTGGTAATTTTATTGTTGTTCATGTTGAGGCTACCAGTCATTGTATCACCGGTCTTTAACACTCGTTCACTTATATTATCTCGGATCGAAGACGGAATAACAACACCAGGGACAAGTTTACCATGTCGGTCATATTCAGGTATAATACCTTCTCGCGTTCCTTGAGCACGAACAATACTATCGCTGATTGAAATATTACTTGTCATTAATTTTCCTTTACGGTTCTCAAATACCACAAGTTCGTTAGGATCAATATTAGTAAGATTTAGCAGGTCAGATAATTCATCATTATCTGTTTTGTTACTTGCTTGAATAAATCTTCACCTGGCGTTTGTTGGGTTTTAATTTTAGCTGATCTTCCGTAAATATCTATCATTATATTTACTAATGCCTGTTTAAAACGATGTACTCGTGTACGCCTTTATGAGGTGTCATTGAGGATTTTGATACGGCGTTGAGTACCACGAGGGCTTCACGGCCACATATTGTTGGGTCGGTTATTTTTTGTGTAGGTAACGTTGTATACCAGATTGGAATACTTTGCATGTTGCTCACATATTTTAAAAATTCTTTTGGTGGAGTTAACCCGTACGAATCAAAATAAACAATTCCACGTGGATCAATCGCGTATGCAACCCAGTGAGTACAAACGCGTGAACTTTCATCGAGATCAATAATACCAGTTTCAACGTTATTTGGTTTGTGCGGTAATTGATCACGCATAAAAACACCTCGGAAGTTTTTGATGTTTAATCGCGCAGCAGCATCAAGTAAATCAAAATTGGACATTGGGAGAATCAACGAAGTGTTCCTGAAATTCTTGATCCTTTTCCGTACCGAGTCACTGTCAATCATAGACCTTTTCCTTTTTTTTTGATTCCTTTTCCTGTTGCTTTCTTTAGTGCCATCCCAGCAGCAGTTTCAGCAGCACCCAACGCAGCAGCTTTTGCAACAGCTGGGGTTGCAGCGGCTATTATTCCTGGAATAGCTGCGAGAAGTGGAAATATACCACCCGCCTTAGCGATGTCGCTGATGGCACTCGCAGGAAAAGTTAGTCGTATTCCTTTCTTTGATTGTTTCGCTCCATTGAAGTGCTTCAGCTGACGTTATGTCAGTGATAGTTTATTTGAACCACCTGAGATTTGTCCTTGCTTTAGTGATATTGTTGTTCCACAGTTATCTTTTGACGCTGATTGCAGTTTTTTAATCTGACCAGGAGTCAGACTGACACTAACATGATGATATGACATTTATAATATCATCCTGATTTTTATATTAGCGATTTAATTACATGTTACATGTTTTCTACTGGCGCATCAATGACTTTCATTCGTCCACCAGCACCTTCAAGCAACATTGTTTTATCGCTAAGTATAACGGCGATTGCTCTGTAACTGGCAATAACTGCTCGCGTCACACGAGCTCGAAAGTGTATATCAACGACAGATTGCCTAGATAAATCTAAATGTTCCAACGAAAAATAATAGATCGGATACAGCGCTGTAAAATCCCGCTGAGATATTTGTAAACCAGTATCAACATTTTGATCATTCCCCATGAATGTCATCAAACGATGATACGCACGTGCAACATGATTATGCTAGAAGTTAAATAATATGTCCTCAGCTGGTTCTTGATGTCCATTTATTGTAAGTGAAACTTCAGTAACGCCAAGTTTGTCAAATATTATAGTGCGTGTTTGTGAGTTTACTCGTGCAACATCTTGGAACGCAATAAATATATGTCACGGTACAGAGACACCTCGCTGTGATGCTATCTGCCATGTGAATAAACCGTTAATGTTGCTTTGTATAGCATCTGTGGTCATCGTCAACCATCATAATGTTGATTTACCGCCTTGATCCATAAAATAAACCAAACGTTGTTCTTCAATCAGCGAGGGAGTCATTGTTGACATCCACAAAGAAAGCTTTGTCAGTGTTACTTTTCCATGAAGTGCTGCGGTTGCAGCTGGATTAACTCCTTCAGCTTGCCATATAGCATCATCACCATCGGTATTTTTTCGTACTAGTACAATTGTATGTTTTGCTCCGAAAATAACCTTTCTAACATTTCTGCAGAATCCAAAGATGTGTGACAGTGGAACTGCACATGAAAAACTTTCATCGTCGCCCAGCATTGATCAACGTGATGCAAATCCCTAGTTGAAATTTTCATTCATTGATACAGCTGTGTCCCCGGCTGCGTTCAGTGTTACGTTTCTGTGCTCGGGATGATCAGTTGTGTCCTTGGCAAACATCATTGATGGACCAGCTGATCTCGAGTCATCATCGCTGTATCTTGCAAGACCAAGTATCGTCGTGGCAACGTCGATGTCGTTGTGGCAAGCTTCAATTTCTCGACCATCAATCATGTATGCGGCACTTTTGAAGAACACCATAATACCATTATTAACAAAACCAACTCGATCACCAATTCCGAGATCTGTATTATCTAATTTTAAAGATCTACCTTCGATCTCAATAAAAGCCTCAGAGGGCAGGAAATATCTGCTTGTATCCTGAACTTGTTATTCGATTCTACCACGTTCATCAGGTACACGTGCGTCATAAGAATAATACTGATAATCGCGCACAGACTCATCTGTGAGTACTGTTGCGTCCATGTCGAATGCTGGATCAGATTCACGTTTGAACATCTTTATTATAATTGTTATCGTCTTGCACGAAGAGCACTTCCTGCTACCAGACTAGCAGTTATATGTTTTTCTTTTTCGGTACCATTAGTGCTGGCAGCTAGCTCTGCTAGTTTTTGATTCGCGGCTTGATTTATTATTTTACTAACATTAGCAGACATAATTTCAGTGCTGGGTAATTTTACTGGCTGAGGTTTTCGTCGTATCAATCGTGCTATTCTATCCCGGATTGCCGAAAACGCTTTACCGGCAACATCGCCAGCAGCACCAATACCTTTTTCACGAACAACATCAATAGCTTTCATTGACTATTGCATTAAAATCGGTACTGCCTTTGGGGCTATCCTTCTAAATAAACCCTGAACAACATCACCGAGTCCATCTCCAGAATACGCTTTATATGTAGGTAATCGCGAATTTATCACTCTAACCATGATCGGTCCACGTTGAATATTATGTATAATCATCTTATTATAGTTATTGTCGGTATTTTCATTGATGAGTTCCCGGTAAACATTAGCGTCCATGATACCGCTTGTAAATAATCGGTGACAAATTGACGCTATCTCGTTGATGATTTCAGGAGAATTATTACCGGCTCGTTTTCCGCCAATTAGAACTTCTAATCTGTCTACGTCGGCAAGGACATTATTGGGACAAGTAATAAGACCACTCCCTCGAGTACCTGTACCAGAAGTAGCAATACCGCTTCCAATTACGTCGGGGTCATCCTCGTATTCTTCCTCACTTAATATTGGACTGGCCGATTTTTGTTGTTGTTGTTGTTGTGGTTGTTGTCGTTTTTGTTGTTGTGGTTTTTGTTGTTGTAGTTTCTGTTGTTGTGGTTGTTGTTGTTTTTGTTGTAATTCTGAAAAATAGTTATCTATTCCATTACTAAATGCAGTATATCTTGGATCACTATTTCGAGCCTGATCAACTCCGTAGTGTATGCGAAATATCCATTTGTACCAAGCTACACGACCTACAACATCATCAGCGTACTCGGGTTTCAAAACTTTTTTTCTTTGATCAAAACTTACGACGGCAAACAAAGGTAATTCTTTCATACTGTCAAGTTTTTTGATGTGTTTAATATATTCTTCGGCAAATTTGTCAGTCAGTGCAACTCTTTCCCGCGCTTCTTCTTGTTCTTGTTCTGAGATACGTTCCTTTATTTCATCTATTTAAGCACGAGCTTGGTCAATATCTTCAAGTATTTCTCGGATTGGCTGAGCTGCAGCTATCTCCTGGAAGTTCTCGCAAAATCTTTTTGTTTTCTTAGTTCGCTCTGTTGTTTTATCAGTTGCTGCTGCGGTTCTTTCCAACGCAGGAAGAAGAACTTTAGTAGTCTTTGTAACAGGTTTGAATAATTCTTCTGCGGATTCTGCAAATTCCACTTGAGACTCATGACGCGCTTGTAATTTTTGTTTGACAGAATCTCTCACGGGTAGATATTTCTTAATTGCCTCTAGTCGCTCTCGAGCTAATCTAGCTGAGTGAGCTTCGCTGATCATTATTGATATAATAATGGTTTAATTACAGCAGCAGAGAGGCTGAACGACAACGACTGAGTGTCCGACACGCAAACGAACGCGCATAAAAATTTGAAAACATACACGTCAGCGATAAAGTAACAAAATACGCTAACACAATTTAGAGAAACTCTCCGTTGGTTAGAGGCTTTGATTTGGAGTTATTGACGCGCGTGTTTCATTTTCGTAGGATTCTTTATTTTTGCGAACGGACCCTCCTAACTTTTGTAGGGTTCAGCCTCTCTGCCGCTCATACAATTCGAAAATATTAATTCAAGGTCACGTAATAATTGCACATAAATATAATGCACACTTAATTCTCAATATGTTTATTCTGATAACAACGACTAGAAACCTTTCGGTATCACAGCAAGGTGGAGAAAACCAGATTCATGAAGTACTAAGCACTTGTCAGCATTGTATTTTGCTGGTATCACGTGACTACCACATTGACCTGTGCTCTCCGCTTCTGAACCCTGTTTTTTTTTTCCAAGTTGCTGCAACATTTACAGATGTCTGGTCGTTGTTTTCAGAATAAATACTTCTAGAAGTTTATGTTCTTTTATTTTTCGTTTAATATTACGTGACTTTCATTTATATGTTCGATTTGTTTTCCTATTGCAACAGAAGAAATGGTTAATTATTGATATCACGTGACTATTTGAACTCTGAAGTTATTGACATGTAGGTTGCGAGATTTGTGTAGTCATGTGATTCGGAATACAAATGGCGAGTAACAGGTCAAATTTCATCAACGCTATAGTTTCTGCTAGTCTGTCAACGGATTGCAGATATAACGAATGCTATACTCGCAATATCTGAGAAAATATATCATATTCCTATCGATTTCATGCAGGTATATCTCGATGAAAGGTCGTTAAATTTTGCTAGGCCAGCTAGTATGCGGCCACCCTATGCCGACACCAAATGGTGTCGGCGAATTCCAACTTTTCGATAAGCAATGGACTCTGACTCTACACCCCAACATAAATATCCAAATGTCAGAAATGGGGTGGCAAGGGTCAGAGGAAACTCGGACTACTTTTGTTCCTGTGATTTGTACATTTACCATATTATCTGTAGGTTTTAAGACATTATAATATTTTTGTACTTAATAGGTCATCATTAGTTTTGTTCAGGATTTTCATGTACAGTTAAAAAAATAAATAATAACGGTAGGAAAAATTACCAACAGAAGTAAGCAATGGCTTTATTCAGTGTACCTATTTTGTACTATAAATTAGCAATGGGGAAAGCATAATGAATATTTGGTAATAAAGATACTGTGATATGCCAGGGTTGTTAATATAAAATTGGAAAAAAAATCTTTAAATATAAGCAGTATGTGAGATTGCCACCAGCCCATCAGTTCGTTGCCAGCTGATTTCACGGCAGACTGGGCAAAAATAAGTATCCAGTTCATCTGACCAATTGAGCTTTTAGATATATCGAGTAAGTTTAATTTAAAAATTATATATTTTAAGTGACAAATAAATAGTTAGAATTGTTTTTGGTGATCACTCGTGAATCTAGGTCAGATGAGACAATAAAATACTCGCATTTAGACTACGTTCAACATCCGCTCGTGACTCCGGTTAGAACACCTTTACGTCTATGCGATGTCTGATGACACCTGCTACTACTAATTCCCAAAGTGAACATGTAGAGGTACTTGGATGCTTCCAAGTCACATGAGGCTAAAAACCAAACACAACCTAGGAAAATAGAACTACTCAAAAGGAATATGACATATCAAACAACAACTGTGTTTTAAAGATTCTTGGGTTACAGAATTTGCTTGGAATATAGAAACAGGATGCACATTAAGTTAAGGACAACGATGCTGACTGTCCAGCTGTAATTTGCTGACATGGATCCGTTCGATCCAGTTCTAGCAATCCACTGTTGGAACTCTTCTTTCTGTAGATCTGATTCTATGGGCATCTGCACTCCGAATACGAAAGCCTCATCATTGGAGACTGGGTCTAGTTCTGATTGTGTTATAATGACTAGTCAACAGATGAGAATCCAGACTCTTATTTTGACTATGATTTAGACTGGTCATCAATGGCTGTAACAGATTCTGATGACGAACATCTATATGCGTTAATAAAGAATTGCTACGAGGACATATATTGTGTAGAATCTACCTTGTATTGTCCACTTTTTCTGTACTTTGTTATTTTGGGAGCACAACAAGCTTGAGAATTGAATTATCTGTCCTTTAATATCTTGCATTGAATTAAAAATGATGTCAAATTTTGTGCCTAAAAACACTTAATGAATGTTATCAATACTTTCCCATAAGTAAATTATACACGCAGAACTAAGTAATAAAGGGTAATTTATACACAAAAATGTAATAAAATGTTACTAAATATTACAGACAATAGAGTGTCTTAACACATGTTTATCCAGATTTCATTTAAATACAACATAACACCTGTCGATTACATTACAGAATCACATGAATGGAAAAATGCTCAAAGCGTAGTGTAAAAGCTAAAACTAAAATATTATACAAAAGAGCATCAAAATATCACAAAATATTGCAAGTAAGAATATTCAAAAGTGGCCTGATTATTTAAATATAGAGAAGATAATAAATATAGCACATATAATGTAAGATATGAATAAAAAACGTTTTTGTTTTTTTTTAAATTGGCAAAGTATGGTTATTTTCGGTACATGCTTATTGAAAGTGAAATGCATCACAATGCAGCTATTTGGCAAGTTTCAATATTCATTTTTATCTCCCGATTCTAACAGCACATTATGTAACATGATCGAAAAAGAAAGGTAGAAATAGCAAGATAAAAAATCAGTAACAAAACAATATATGTAAACACTTAAATGATCATTAAAATCACTAATGGTACACTGGAGACCCTTTACGTGTGCTTAGTTTTGCTACAATAAGTTTGTGGGAGAATCGGCAAGTGTGCATTTTTGTTTTGATATTTGCCTATTTCACATTTACTCTTATTATCCAGATTTTACAGTAGTCAGTATAAAAAATATCGATGTAAAAATATATCGATTCCACGTCTTGTTTTCATGTGCACAAAGGAATAAAAAATGCTCATTATACAGCAAGTTTTGAATGTCAAGATCAATTCCTTAGACACAAAAGAGAAAGTAAGAATAATGGACCAATAAAATATGTTAACATTACAGTAATTTTTCATTGTACCATATACACTTGTCAGATCCAGATGCAAGCAGCACATATCTTGATCTGACATTGCACACTACTCTGGCAAATCAGGGTCTATGCTGTTCTTCTCATTAATCAAAACAAAATGCATTGACTCAGATCTGCCAGCACATTATACAACAGCAGATCATGACCAATATTATTTGTTGTGCTAATTAATTGCAGATCTAGGTCTATGCCATTTACAGTTGGATCTGATCTACATGTGGGTATATACACTATAACAAGTACCCAACTGCAAACTGCCTTGACCTTGGTATGCTTGTGTACAATGCGATGCCATATCTGGGTATACACTGTTTATTCTACTATTTTATAATGTAATGCCATATTTGGGTCTACACTATTTTACCACTTCATTATGCAATGCCATATCTTTGTCTACACTATTATATTATATTTCATTATGCAATGCCATATCTGGGTCTACACTATTCTACCATTTCATTATACAATGCCATATCTGGGTCTACACTGTCTATTCTACTATTTCATACAAGCAGCAAAGCTAGATGTGACACATTTGTAACAATATATTTTGGCGCATGAAAACTCAAGTTCAAGCTTTACCACGCTCAGCGAGCATCTATAGTGATATTTAGTGTGTAATGTGAAGTCTGTATAAAAAGTAGCATATGTGGCATGTGATATCATGTAGATACCAAAGGTATTTTGTGATATGAAGTCTTCATAAATTAGGATGTAATGTGTAGCAGTGGCATAATGTAGATAACATTATAGTGATATTTAGTGTGTAATATGAAGTCTGTGTAAACTTAGCATGTAATGTGTATCAGTGATGTCATAAATATAACATTATAGTGATATTTAGTGTGTAATATTAAGTCTGTTTAGTGACATCATGTAGATCTTTTTAATGTTCGCTTATACTGAATGGATTCAACAACATTTTGGCTTGAATATGTGTTTTTAAAATCAATAGCTATTTCTATTTTGAGACTCTCCCATGACATCTAAATGAGACATATGACCATGTACTAAATGACAGAGTGTGTCACTAGAAACAAGTATAGCTATTGAAATTCATATTTGTATGTAAGTCATTTAAATTCACACAGAAATCGTGTTTACCTGACTCTGCTGAACTGTGTATGCTGATATAAAGTGTTTTTAAGAAAAAGGACATTTTATTTAAATTGTGACAAAAAACTCTTCAAAACTATATACTTCCAAATAAAATGAAGGACTGATTTGTTGTTTTGTTTTTTTCAAGTCCGTTTATGTTTGGTTGGAGCCATGGTGTTTACTTTCAGGGTAATCTATGGACTGTATATTTAATGCCATCAATGTCAAGTGCATGCATTTCATACTGAAAATTGCCCCAGCAGTCAATAGAGTTCTAAGTATTTATTAAGATCAGAATGTAACATTCACCACAAATTGTGGTGGGGGTGGGAATGGTTACTGAGGTTACTATTGCATATAATGTTTTACAATGTGTTCCAGTGCAAACTATCAAATAATAAGCAAGATTTAACATGATAAGTATTTGTAAACTTTACGTATCTACAGGGAACTGGGGAAGATATGCCTTATTATTCATTTTCTTAAACTGATTATATGTTATAGACACTCTACTGGCACACTGTAATGCTAAAATGGTGTTCATACCTTTTTCTTAGGAAAACGAACACTGATATAGAACTGAATATGGGATAACCAGTTTACTTGACCGATCTGATTGTCTCAGTACTTGGATTTACTATGGTTCCACTCTTCAGTTACAAAGTACTTCTGAAGTGTGACAGTTATAAGGTGAAATTAAGTGCAACTGCAACAAGCACTGTCGAGAAAATTATGGTTTACCTTTATGCTACTTTCACGAACTGTGATATTTTGTTATATATGGTGTTAGAGACACAACATGCTGCCAAAAGCAAACAGCGGATTGAAATGGCTGCTCCCATGCGCTTGAGAAATGAAACTGAACTATTCCAAAGAACACAAACTTTAGCCGTTATTCAAATACAAAAAGTAAATTTTGGCAAAGTTGTCAATATTGTCCTCTGAAATAGCAATAAATATAACATAAAATATTTTTAAATTTATTTTAAAATATTGGCTTACTTCTGAAGTCAGGAATTGAAATTGTCTAAATGTAGTTTGTAGTCTTTAGAGAGACACACATATGAAGGCCAAACTGTATACACTATAAACCCAATTACACCCAACAATTATAGACCTAAATAAAAAGAACTAGAAGTTATTGAAGCAATACATTAGATACACAGGGACTTTTTAAAATAGCTAAGATAATCTTTAAGGAAAATCTGGGAAATTCTTTTTCTTTAAAAATCAAATCCTATGCAAACTGGGAAATATAAATACGTTTAGGGGAAGGATCCAAGTGATGCATACTGCAATTGTACCTCAACTGACTGAAGAGTCCCACGGCCAACAAGCGCATAATTTTGCATAATTGTTTTTCTTTCATGATAAATTATTAAAAACATTAATTATATTCATCATACTTACAGAAGGGAATTACATAACATAAAATACACATGTACTCAAAAAAGAAACATTCTGACATTTGAGAGCAACCTATGTCACAAAAACACATGTCAAACCAGTCATAGCGAGCCTGGTTATGTAAGAATAAGTAAATGACATCATATTATAAATACAGAAATGAGAAATCTCTTAGATCACATACATTTAGTATGTATGCACAGAGGTGGAAGGTTGGTAGGTCACGTATAAATGCATATGGGGGAAGTAAGACCAAATAGTACATATGCACATAATAACACTAACTATATTATAGCTACGAGTAAAACCTACGTGCCTTAGCCAACATAACAAAACCTATAGTATTTGCACACCTTCCCATTCATATCCCCCTCACCAATTTTAAAAATGAAAAGCATCAAAGATTTAAAAATATCCATAAAACTTAGTCATTTCATTCATCAATTTATAATTTCTAACCTGACTGTTGCCAGAGGGACTTTAACACTGTCAACTTATTGGTGTTGCAAACTAAATGGAAGCTCTCAATATAAAGAAGACAGACTGCTGACTGTATTTTCTGGTTCCAGAACAGTCCACTGCAGTCAAAACTGTATTGTTCTAATGTTAAGTTTTAATGTTTCTAAAAAAATTGAACAGATATAAAGGACAAACTCTTGTTCACATTTGTTCAAAGATATATGACTCCAAAATTTATGGAGTTATTGAGACTATCAAAGACAGTGAGTTATTATATCTGTTGCTTGAAAACACAGACTAGCCCATGCAACTATGGCAATTGTGTTGCTAAAGAAACAGCTGTTTCATTTGAAATGTGAACAAACTACAAAACTATGAAGTTAGGTTGGTAGTAAGCAAACGTATATGATGTTCGTCCATCGGTGTCGATGAGGACCATTTATGTCATTGAATTCACTGGGGGTGGGTCCGGAGATGGCTGATCAGTCCAATCCGGGCCCGGAAGAGTCTGTTGCAGTGGGGACATGGATGTACAGGTTGTTGACTTGGAGACGCGGAACTGCTGTTCCTGGATTTGTGCAGAGCACGTTGTTCAGCTGCATCCACAAGTCTTTTCTGCACAAAGGCTGCCGCACCGGCATTGACTTGTCTGCGCCAAGCAGATCGATCAGCAGCGACACTCTCCCAGCTGTCAGGGTCAATGCCAATGTTCTTCATCGAGGCCTTGAGGGTGTCCTTGTACCTCTTCTTTTGACCACCGTGAGATCTCTTGCCATGCTGTAACTCTCCATGGAACACCTTCTTGGGTAGGCGTTTTTCAGGCATGCGGACAACATGGCCAGCCCATCGGAGTTGTGCCTTGCACAGCATGGTGTGGATGCTTGTCATGCCGGCCCGAGTGAGCACCTCCGTGTTCGGTACCCTGTCCTGCCATCTGATCTTCAGCAGATTTCTCAGGGAGCTCAGGTGGAAGTGGTTCATTTTTTTTTAGCATGGCGGATATACACAGTCCAGGTCTCGCAAGCATAGAGAAGGGTAGGGAGAACAACTGCTGCGTAGACTAAGTTTGGTGGCGAGCTTGATGCATCTCCTATCCCAGACATTTGAGCAGAGTCTGCCAAATGCTACGCTGGCTTTGGCAATCCTGGTGTTGACCTCATCGTCTATGTAGACTGCATGGGGAGTATATATATATATATATATATATATATATATATATATATATATATATATATATATATATATATATGCATGCATGCATGGGGAAGATGGGTAACAAAAGTCCAACATATATTAAGAGAGGGAGGGGTTGAGAATGACTGATTGTTTTGCATATGAACTAATGGACGGCCCCTTATTCTGTGTACTGAAACACACTTCTGAAAAATTACAACCATACTTGGTAATATATTAAGGAGAAGGGAGCAAGTGGCAATACAAGGTCGTCATGTGACAGCAAGTATTATGGGAATGAGATGTTGTGTGATTTGACCTTGAGGATAGTAAAATGACAAATTTGGAGATGAAATATTTCTTGTGAAAAAGTATTATGCACACGATGTAAAAATTTTAACCAATGACAGTTGACATGAGATTGTAACATTGACATACGTGAATAACAAAATAGCCTCTGTATATTTACAAGCAAACACAAAATTCTGACGAGGCCAAAAACATTCCTATGTTGTGCAAGTTTGTCATTTTTGTGGTCATCATTGTTGTCACCAGGAATTTTTAATAGCATCTAGGTAAGCGTGCAGTAGCAAGCAAAAATATTTTCAAACAACATGCTTTTATCATTGTAAAGGTAAAGAAGAAAAAATGAATGAAGGAATAATCCAAAAACTATTTTTTTGGTTTTCAAAGCTGGAAATATTTGAAGATGGAATTTGCTCCTGCAACGTGGAGACAAATAAATAGAAATTCCAAGGGTATAACCAGCTTTAGCTAAAGAATGCATTTGTTTGTGTTTGACCAAACGCTTTCGCTTTTTCTGCTTTGACTGAGTATGTAAATATAAGTCCTGGATAGGATTATATTACATAAATATAAGTCCTGGATGAGAGTATATTATTTAAATAAAAGTCCAGGATGATATTATAGTGTGTAAATAGAAGCCCTGGATGAGAGTATAGTATATATATAGAAGTCCTGGACGAGAGTATGGTATGTCAATATAAGTCCATGATGAGATTATAGTATTTAAATGGAAGTCTTGGATGACAGTATAGTATGTAAACTGAAGTCCTGTATGAGATTATTGTATGTGAATATAAGACCTGGATGAAATGCTATTTTCGTTCATAATATTTTACTCATCATAGATATGTTACAGAATATAACAATAATGAATAGACCAACAACAATAAGATCTACTACAACTGCATAAACAAAGGGAATCGATTGCAACAGAAACTTAGGAATTTTATATGTATCTTCTTTGTTCACTAGTCTCAAAACAATTGCAAAATAACACTAAAAAAATGACTGTAAGGGAACACAACACAGTGTATCCCTTAGGGGTGCAAGACTGAGAGTAAAAAATTTCCTTGGTGTCAAAACTGGGGTCAGCCTGAGTAAGAACCCAACTTTGGTATCGGAATTGGGAGTCAGATTAAAATTTTGGGGTTCAGAAGTGAAAATGAGGGCAAAGGGAAACACTGACATGCTTAACACAAAATATGAGTAATCCAAACATGCTGGGGGAACATGGGGCAATGTGACCGTCATGTGACAGTAAATATTATGGACATATGATAAACAATATCATGTGACTATCTAGGAAACAAATCTTCATCTTGCTGTAGTGATAATAACAGTAAAACAACACCAACTGACATGACACTATCTCTTATGAAAATCTGTCGCAATGAAAATTTATCTTGTATCTAGAATGGCACTTGTATTGCATTGTCATAATCATGGACTCATCTGAGGCAAGTAGATGCTTGAATTCATTCTTGAAAGCATCATAATGTTCATATGTGGCTGGAAGTTCTAAAAGATTTGAGCAAGTATGAGCCCTTGGCGTGCGTTGAAAACCACACAAGGTTGAGAAGGTTATGATGATGGGTTCACAAGGTGTACTTCATTTGCCTGAGACAAACTGAGCAAATGTTTCTAACTCTTCAGGGCTGAGTCTACACAGTAAATCTTTCAAATACTGAAAAGTCCTTTGTTGACCATAGGGCATATTTCTGCTATCTCCATTAAGTTGGAGTCTAGCAGTAACTGCCTTTGCTGTTGGTTTCTGGACCACATATAAAATGTTGAAATAATCTGGATGCAGTAAAGACCAAACAACATTCATGTGAGTTGAGGGTATACCTGCTGGCATCAATTCACAGAGAGGCTTGGGTTTACGACATATCTTGTTGCTTTCTAGTCTGACAATATTTCTTTATCAATAAGCCCTGGTTTCTTTTTTATATTTTCCATGCATACGAACCCCTCCCCCAAACTAAGAAACTAAAAGTGTGTCCATACTCCACAAATGCCCCTGCAAATATGACACAGCAAGTCAAACAAGTGACACAACTCCACAAATTTGCCAGAAAAAAGAAAAAAAAAAACCCAAACAAAAAGCTACTTGACTTAGACATTCTTAATATAAAACATTATATCCAAATTGATTTCAGTCCATTAAGTCCTTCAAAGGTTATCGAGTGGAAATTGAACAGACACAGTTCAAAGTCAAACAAAGGGCCATAACTCCATCATATTTTGTCATGCAATGATGAAAACGTAACTTGATTTTCACTTTATTAATGCAAAACCTCATACCATATTTAAATTTTACTGAGCAGAAACAAAACTGAAGGCTTGATTCTAAGTCAAACAGGGATTTCACTAAACTTTGCCAGAAAACTGACAACTGAACATAACCTAGGACTTCCTCATAAAACATGAATTCCTTCAAAAGGTACTAAAGAGAAAGAAAATTTATGATTGATGGAAGATGATAGAATGGATCAACGTTGGTAGCATTGTTTAAAATGACCCGCCTCCACTCGTACGACAGGATCATAATTAAAAGTTAACATCTGCTTTACTCACCAACAAACAAGGCATATAACAACTGTAAAGAAAAAGGCAGCAACTGAAATGGATAAAAAAGAATAATGCTCAACACCATTCTTTTGGAAAATATATTTGACCTTTGCATGACTATCAAACTTCTAACCCTCCTAAACATTCATGTACATTAGTTTACATATTTAAGTTTTCAATAGCATACTGCACTGAAGCAGACCCGCTGCTACCAATTATCAGAAAATCAGAGGAGCACACTGTTTTCTTGGAATCACCTGATGTGATGGTGCATTTTGTGATGAGATATCTAGTCTTAGCCATTTGAGAAAGACTATTTATATCAGCTGATTATATAATTGTAATTGATGCTATTCATTTGTATACATGATCAATAAAGCATTAATTGCTTGTTTTTTTTTAAAATTAAATATCAAAGCTTTATTAACCAAATATTATTCTAAAATTCAGATTCCTTCAAAATGACATGATTTTAAACAGAGCAAAATCATTACACAGATGTGTTTAAGTAGCCATGACTGTTATTTGTCTTTGCCAAACAACAATCAATTTTGGACTATAAAGGATATAACAGACGGGTAGACCACTATAACATGTAAATGGATTTACAGTTGTTTGGAGAGTGCTGGTGTTGATACAGATATAGTGAAAGAATATTGATAGAGAATGCCAGAAATTATTAGAGATTATACTCCTAATAATGTATTTAATTGTGGTGAGACCAGTCTCTTTTTCCATCCACTTACTGACAAAACTTTGTCAGTAAAAGGAGAGGTTTCAAAATGCCATAAATCATTCAAGGAGAGGATAACAGTGATGTTTGCATGCCGTGCTATGGGTGAAAAATTGAAACCATTTGTAATTTGCAAGGCTTAGAGACCCTGCTGCCTTAAGGACATTAATGTTACAAATCTGCCATTGATATACATAGCTAACACGAAATCGTGGATGAGTACAAATGTATTCACTAAATAGATAAATAATTTAAATAATCAGACTTTAATTCGCAGGAGTTACCAATCATTATGTTCCTAGACAATGGTACATCACACCAACCTGATGTAACATGGGATCACATTTGCAGCCTCTTGATCAGGGCATAATTTGTGCATTCAAGGCTAGATATCAGAAATACCTGATGCACTGTTTGTGGTTAAGACTGATTGTGCAGTCGGTCTTAGTGAACTCTGTAAGCAAATTACTCTGTTGGATGTTATCCACTGGAGTTTAAAAGTCTGTTCAGATGGCACCTGCTACAATCAAGAAGCTTTTTGAAGTTCACTGATTCCCTGTTAATGTGGACAATGACAATGTCAGTGAGAATAACAAAGAGTATGATATTCCCCAAGCTCTAGAGGCTCATTGATCCAGAGCTCCTATATAATATAATTATATTCCTGTTTAGGATAATTCTGATGACTCAGAGAGTGAACTTGTGTCACGGTTTCGTTAAAGCAATCAGGCCGATGATAAAAGCGATAAATATAATGATGCGAATGTATGTTCTGAGCCACATGGCAGTGACTTGACAACCCCTGAAATTTTAGAGCTTATAAGAAGAATAAACAACTTTGCTAAACATGCTCCTTATTTGGCTATGGCACCATAAATGTAGTCATTAACACAAGCCACATTAGTGAAAAAACGATGTAAGAAACAACAGAAAACACTCCATCCCTTCTTCAAGCCAGGCTCTAGAACCTTGAACAACATAGTATTTAAGCATTGTTGTTGTTGTTATAGGGTTTAACGCCAATTTTCAGCACAAGATAAGCTATACATGGCAGCCAGCATAAATGGTGGAGGAAGAACCAGGGAAAACCCGGAAAGAACCACCGACCCACTAGAAGCTACTGGCAAGTTTTCTCATGTACCAACATTGGCCGAGCCTGAGACTCGAACCCACGCAGACAGAGATGTGATGGCAGTGATCCATAACAGTGAGCGCTTTAGACCACTCGGCCACTCAGGGCCCCTAAACATTGTTGTGTATCATTCATAATTCCAATGGACCTATAGTAACGTTATAAATGTACTGCATCTCATTCTTCAGATGGTTTTTTTTGTGTGACAAGGACTGTATTTCTGTGGAGCAACTGTATTTATTCATGTGACAGTATACGATTTTCAGTAGGAACTTATATTGCTCAGCTAATTCCTCATGAAATGTACTTTTTTAAATAGTAACAAATTAACAGCTTTCATAATTTTGTGCACTTGTACACACTCTCTGAGCTCAGAAAAATCTGCAAAATCCTCTTAAAACCTCCACAAATTTTGGGTCATAAGGGTTTTCGGTTTTGAGGCGTTTCACACACACACACACACACACACACACACACACACACACACACACAGAACATATGTATAATATGTATGTTGTATCACTGATAAACCACAAGATGCATACATTTATCATTAAAAGGAAATAAGGATTGCCGAGTTTCCTTTTCATGACAGATTTATTCAGTGATTGATATTACAACATAAGTGAATTCAATAATGTAATTAAAGCTGCCATTCCTGGAATGTCTGTGACCTACAACGTGCAGAGTGGGCAGGCCAGCCCCGTACTCTCTGAACTGGATGCTCGAGTCTCACCTCACTGGCCCCCATCTTGGGTTCAAGCCAAATGATGTTTTCTGGATAGGCACTCACATAGCACCCCTAATGCCCCAGCAATTATTAAAATCCTGTGGCTCTATTTCCACCTTGACCTGATGAACTCAACTGGCAGCATTCTTGATGCACCCTGTTGCAAGTTATTCCAGTGGCTGATGAAACAATGGGGAATTGCATGGTTTCTACTTTGCTGGACACTGGCATAGGCTACATACAGGCAGCATAGAGGAACTGCTGGTAGAGAGTTAGATGGACAGCAGTTGCTTTTTAACATGCTAGCATTTACTACTACCCTCGAGATTTCTAAAGAAAATGATGAGTCTCTGCAGTTCAGGCTTCTTCAGTAACAGCATCACAAGCATCCACAGGTCATTGCTCTTGTCTAAAGCCAATGGAAACCACATCACTAATGTTGCCACTCCTGAAAACCCCCAGACACTGAAACGCTTAACCACACACGTATGGTGGCCAAGCTTATGTTGGCACTGGTGCTGCCGTATAAGTCAAGTACTTGGTGTACAATATCATGTCAGTCACCAGATTAAAATGAATGTGTCTGGTTACTATCTCTCAAATTCAATGCAAAATTTTCAGAGCACTGTTGGTTTTACCCTCAGCAACAAGAACACCAACAACATCCTGGGCACTGGATGTGACTTCATTACCTTCCATGCACATCATGGTAATGGTTCATGGGCAGCAATCCATGTAAGTAACGTTATAATGGAAAGCTTCGCATCTATATTTGCCACTCAAGATCAGAGGCGTAGCGAGGGTGTGGCAAGACACCGCACGTGCTGTGGACGCCACTTGAAGGGAGGCGCAAAATCGGTGAGCAGAACAAAGTTTTTTTTTAAACTTTCAAAGCTTTGATAGGGGCGCAATTTTAGTTCTTGCCGTGGGGCGCCATATTGATAAGGGCGCAATTTAATTCTTGCCGTGGGCGCCATATGTCCTCGCTATGCCTCTGCTCAAGAAAACATACAATGTTAGGGCCTCAGCATTTATGCACAAACATTGGGATTCTCAGCCACTCTTTCTCTATTTGCCTTCCACAATTATAACCCACAACATGCTAATTAAAGACAATATTCATGGGAAGCAACCTTATACATACATACATACATACATACATACATACATACATACATACATATATATATATATATATATATATATATATATATATATATATATATATATATATATATATATATATATATATATATATATATAAGTAAGTATGAATCGTTGGTGCCACTGGCCAATCTTGTAACATATGAAAATGTCAGATTATTGATGCAGCTGACACAATAAATGCATGACATCAACAAAGAATACATGAGTATCTGCGTCTCCTTGGGACGGACACACGCGGATTCATATTGGGACTACCCAGAGCACAGTAAGGTGACCCATTAACATCTAGGGTTAATTGCACATTAACTGTCAGAGCAACAGGTGAAAGTACTGCACTCAGGGAATCTCAGACACAATTGATATTAAAATGATGTTGTATTTGTTGGCAAAATATTCTCACTAATAACCTATCCATCAAGATATGTCTAAACCTCTGTCACTTGTCTCACCAGAGACAAAATAGAGTTATATTCTTAAAAGACGTGCTCTGCTGCATCATAGTAATTGTACAGAAAAACAGTCAGTGTTTCTGCAGACAGAATACATGGTATCTGTGATTCTTGTTGAGCATGATGATGGGAATGTAAAAGACTGTATCATTTCCAGATCTAATGATATTAAGCACGCTGACGTCTTCTTTGATATCACCACCATCTTGCCATCAAACTATGGTGACAGGTTAGAGGTGCATGTTCTCAGGAGAGCTAACCACCCCACCCCCTACCCTGGTCAAATAAATGTTCTTATGATGTTTCTTATGGAGGAATTCTAGTACTGTTATACCCAATGATTGATGACCAGCATATTTTACCTGAAAAAGATCTGCGAGGTTGGAGCTTTTCTTTGGGGAGCATCAGAACAACAAGAGGCTTTGTACAAAAAGTACAGGATTGCAATAAATCTAGCAAATGGTGCTCAAACCACACCGATGGCTGTGTCTGTGAGCAATGGAGTGGTGGGGGTTAGTCAGTTGTCAATAATCATTGTGGCTCTGCCAGTAACCCGTGGAGATAGCAGTGCTGAGCTACAGCCTGCTTTTGGCAGCCAGGTCTTTTGTTAGCTGGCGTTTGACCATGAAGGCCAAATAAACCCCCATGAAATTTGCATCTGGAACAAGGCTGAACATGACTGCAAACCGTGTTTAAGGTACTCAAAAACAACAACATCTCTGCAAAAGTATACACAGCCATGAAATATGAAATACAGTCTAGTGCACAAAAACACAAATACTTCTATCACTTTTGATGATGCAACAAAACAAGAACTCATTGAACATGAAAGAGCTGAAGTCTGTACATCATTGATGAAAACAACTTTGGATTGATTATTGAGGCACTGTACAGATATTATGAACTTCTGAGAGAGTGACAGGTGTAAGGTGTAGATGCTTGCATTCACAACATGCACAATTGAGAGAATGATAGCATACCTCTATGTTACTTTCACGTACTGTGGATACAGTTTCGTTGGATATTGAACTTGTGGAAACTGTACATGATCTAAGCACAGAGCAAACCAAAATAACTACTCCCATGTGCTCAAAAAATCAGCCTGAATTAGATTAAGGTACACTATCTTTAGCAGTTTTTAAATCATGGAAAATTAATTTTACCAGACTAGACAATACCAGCATCTGAGAGTGCAATAAATAGATTACCAAATATAATAAATGTAAGAAGAGAGTTGTCAGCTATTTTTTTTTTTTTTTACAATTTTAACCTCTTTAGTCCAGGAAGTAAAAATGGCCATTTACCAAGATAAAGGGAATTAAAAGTTCTATTAAGAATACCCAAGATATATAAGGTCTTTTTTTTTAAATTGCCATTATAACCAATGAGGGAAACCAGGGAAATTACTTTTCTTAAAAGATCTAACCCAATGTATAATACAAAATTATCGAGCATCACCAACAAGCTGTGTGTGTGTGTGTGTGTGTGTGTGTGTGTGTGTGTTCCTATTCTTTGTCCTTGAAATGTCTGAAAAAAGCAAATTTTGCTTGCAATACTGCTATTGTCTGTCAAAATGAAAGGCTGATCTAAACGCCCCCATATTATTAGCAAATCTGGATGGAAAAACTTTTACATCATTGTGCAAACTGTTTCTTAAAGTTAATCCTGAGACCAGTTATACTTACATACATCTCATAACATATCATGTCATGCTAAAACCACAATTTTTATTCCCAAACCTCATGATATGATTGTGTTTCGAAAAGCAAGATTTTCAGTAACCTTTGAAAATTGAAAAAAATACAGCACTTCAGAAAATACCCATAACATAGAGCTTGTATAAACGGTAAACAGTCCTGCATAGAGTTCATGTCACACTATACTTGGGCAGTTTAAATGGTGGCAATTAAATAACAAAGAGGTCCGGTATAAACCACCATTTTGTATTAGTTTAACAAGTGAATCAACTGGATCAATTCCCTCTGATGAGCTACAATAGTAACGAAACTGGTCAGGGACTGGGGAGTGACAAGACCACCCCAGCCGATAGGAGGGAATGCCTCCACATCCATTCTGTCATTATCTTCCTTAAGTTTATAGTTTTTCGGAAGTGAAGGCGACCCTCTTCAGGAGACCAATTAGATAGATAAAAAAACAAAAAACAAAAACAACTGAGAACCTGATGAGTTTCTTCTGGAGTGCATCAGCGCTCTTATCCAGATCTTCCACATGTACGGTTGTTGGATGGAATGAGATCACAAACTAGAAGAGAAAACTGGAAGAGCCACTTGCAAAATGACCAGAAGCCATGTGTCGGTTACTACGTACCCAATTGATCTGCTATATAAAGAAGCAAGGAAACTTCATTACAAATTTGTAAAATTAAAAAAACTGGCTGCTTACACGAGTGTGGCCTTAAATAGGAAAATATCTTGGTGACTGGGAAACAACATATGCGCAAGATTCACTAACTGTCCCAAATTTGTCATTGCATGGAACAAAATTCTTTCAAATGCCTCAAAGAAACTAACAGCCTGACATTCACCCACCCACCCAACAAGACAGATGAGTGTTGTTAGTCTTCCAGAATGCTTGGAAATAGACACGGGGAGACTTGCACTTCGGATCAGCTCGAGAATATGGAAGGGGATTTTAAATGAGAAGACATCACTTCTCTGTACACTATCATACTGAACCATAAAGGTTTAACTTTTACAGATAGAACTCTAGCTTTGAATAAATCAAATTATCGTCTCTATAATCAGTGTATCTTGGCTTTATTAAAATTTTCTTTACATATGATAAAGACAATTAATTTCTCCAATGTGCAATTAGAACTTTCTGACCAATTGTCAAATTGACTCTAACAGATTTTCCAAGATCAACCGAATTTTGCACAGAGGATTGGTTATAAAACAATAAACCAATTAGTAAAAGCTACATTTTCTAGCAAATATCTGAGCCTAACGGGTAAAATATTCACCAACAAGGTACTAGATTGTGAGACCGTTAATTGTAGCTTCTGCATAAAAATGGATTAATACAAAGCCTTTGGAAGCACATTAACATATCTCTGATAATGAATCATAACTAAGAGGACCACACAAAATGTCATCTACTTACTCAACTGCCAAACAATAAGTAGATGAGACTAATAGAGAATTCCAAGCGAGAATAAATGAATACATGTACTTGAGGGATATCCATAACCTTAAAGATTCCCCCGTTTATAAACATTTTAACAAATGTGATCACAGTATAAATTGTGTTAAGTATCAGATAACATAAATTGTTAAATCTGATCCAGAACTCTTTAGTAGCACTTTTTATTGGAAAGATAAATAACGTTTCTGGATAGACCAATTACATAGTCTACAGCTGGTAGGGATTAACATTTTCATTTAAATGGAAGTCCAGTCATTTTTAACACCATTTTACTTAATTAAATAGGAGCACCACCTGTATGTAACATATTCAACACCTTGAACTAAACATTTTGATTAGGTCTCTTCATTATTATTCTTTATCTCAAGCTTGTTAAAACACAAACTATTAATTGACCTATGCTTTTCAGAATGATTTTAGCCGTGAAATTGATTGAAAGACAATAATAAGCACAGGCTCATATTTGCACAGTTGGTTTGTACTGATAGAATGTTAACAGCCCCTGCTCACTGACAGAGGCATTTATTATTTCTGAATTATCTTAAAGCCCCCATTAAAATTGAAATTATGCCCCCTCCCCCCCCCCCAAAGAAATGGTCAGTACCAAATGTGATGTATATTTATTTGTTATAAAGAGTAGCATATTTGCGTTGGATACAGTTTTGACAACTCGGATCTGACAAGGATTTGCTCAGAGAATCCCGCAGAGACGTTTGGACACCAGTACCATCTAGTCTCTAGTGAGTGTGGTGATGAGCATTAATGACACATGCATAACCTTCAAACCTCCTATTGAGCTACTGAGAGTAGCAAAGACTGCATCTAATTAAGCCTATATTTTTCCTTCCAATGGATTTTAAAGACAGAAACTTTGTGTACGTTTTAATTTAAATTCAGTGTGGTTGTGATTAAGTGAGTGTTTGCACATATGTGAGTGGTCATGATATTTGACAATGCTAACCATAGCGACATTATTTGGCTTTATAAATGTATTAAATACTTTGAACAAGACAGGCACGTTATTTTTCTTTTATTCAGATTTGAATTTTAAGTCATTTCTATAGGCTTATATAAAAAAGATAGTGTATTTCCCATTGGATGACATCGCTGTT
Organism: Megalonaias nervosa; assembly: GCA_016617855.1. Classification (NCBI taxonomy): domain Eukaryota; kingdom Metazoa; phylum Mollusca; class Bivalvia; order Unionida; family Unionidae; genus Megalonaias; species Megalonaias nervosa. The sequence goes on from JAECUM010025430.1 coordinate 42,085, forward strand.
TTTGGTCATTCACACTGACCCCCCCCCCCCCTTGGGACCTCAAAAGACACCTTTTGAGTTTCATAAAACCCCCATTCTTGTCTGAGAATATTGCAGGTGTATTTTTAGAACCTCAGAAGAACCATGGAGGCTTTATAAGTTCCGAATGAAACCATGTGCAGGTTTTCGCCAGATACCCATGCTGTACATAAGGCTGAACATAGGTCTTATCACTTTACCATATCCCTCTCTATTCAACCATTACCAAGAAATTATTGCCAGTAAATTAAAAGATGACACCGTCTTCTCTGAAGATTTAAAATGTCCTAGGTAATATTTATAAGTTTATCATATACATGCATAATAAAGAAAACTGTGCAGAGCATAAGAAGCAACACTTTCATGATTGACAAATCGGTAAAACACTAGTACTATATAATTTTTTATCTGTTCCTATACTATGGACTTGCTATGTACAGGCAATTCTTGGCATTTCCCTTAATTTTATTCCCTCATGCTAGCACTGCCTGCACTGGACCCAGCAAAGCCCTGGTGCATATGATGCTTTTTATGCGTGATGAGAAAGAAGCAGAAACCGTGCACCAGAAGCTCCCAGTTTGGTCCTATACCCCACTTGAAACAATTGGATGTGGTCTAAGGACAACGATTATTATTATTATTATTATTATTATTATTATTATTATTATTATTAGTTAGAAGCAACAGCAATCATTGCCAGATAAATAAACAAATCATGATGTGGGGATTAGACCTGTGTAAGTGCATGGTGTCACAGCTGCAATAGCCAAAGGCTACTAGATGCTTATCACTAATATAATAAAGACTTTATTTAGAGAAGGTAACTCAGTTAGTTACAGAACTAATCTACCTTGAGGCCTGCTTTATGTTATGTACAATATATACAGTATATACACCATGATGTGAATAATCTGGTATGACACTAAATAATTAAGTGATTTTAAAAGTCCAAGTATCAAGCCTGGAACACATGCACAGGCATCTGTGAACACATAAACATATATTAAATATAAAATATCATCCTGCATTGAAAAATTCATCTGTGAAAATGATACAAAATTAAAGAAAAGCAGGCGGTATTTCTTGTACTAGAACTGTTCATTTATCTAAAGATTTCATCCATTTGAGACATTGATTATGAAAAGAAGAAATGCTAGGAGCCTGCCTTATGTCACTGGGAATGTTGTTCCATACCAGTGGACCAGTATATTGAAAACTCTTTTTTAAACAATTCCTTCTTTGGCCCTTAAATTTGGAGTACCATCAGCATCTCTTTGGTGAAAGACATTGTTTAGATAGACAGGAATGGCTTTTCTGGATACTTTATACATCAATTTGGCCTTTCTAAGAAATATTCTTTCATGTATTGTTATAACCTTTATATTATTCATTGCATCCTGAAAATTGTCTAGACATTGATCTAGAATTAAATGGCAAGCCCTCTTTTGGAATCTTAAAAGTGTTGTTATGCTTCAGTTAGAGGTATTATCCCAGATTACATCGCAATAGTCCAGATATGGCTGAATATAACTTTTACAAAAGATGGCCCTATACTGAAGAGGAATGTATGTTTTGATTTTGCTCAGTAGACAAAGATAAGAATTAACCTTTCTTGAAACTTGTTTAATGTGAATAGTAAGATTGTTATCTACGAGTACACCAAGAAGTTTAACCTGAGAGATCATATTAAGGCTCACATTGTCAAATAGAACCTGGAGTTTGTCGCTATCCAGCTTGCTTGTTTTTGTTGCGTTGTAGCTAGTAGGGCTTTCGTTTTTTCTGTATTTATGATCATACTGTTTTCCTTGCACCATACTTGAAGTCTGATGAGAGCATCTTGCAAGTTATTTTCAAGTACCGTTTTGGTTTTACCCATCTCAGTATAGTATCATCTGTATAGCGGTCAGTGGAAGAAATTGAAGTTCCAATCTTAAGAGGTAAGTCGTTGATAAATAGACTGAATGACAGAGGCCCAAGGATAGAGCCCCGTGGTGCTCCACAATTAATATTTTTACTTTCAGAAAGTTGACCATTTAAAGATACTTATTGCACTTTATCGGTAAAGTAAGAAGTAAATCAGTTTCACTGCATTAATAGATTTTAGTTTCAAGCAAAATTACAGGGTCTACAAGATCAAAAGCTTTACGAAAATCAACCATAATAGTGCCTACCATTTCTCCTTGATCTAACGCTTTCAGCTATTTATCAATCAAAGATACAAGTGCAGTTTCACAGGAGTGATTCTGTCGAAAGCCAGACTGATTGTCATGAATAAGATCATAAGTGTTCAAATAGTTGAGAAAAGAATCATGTACATGTTTTCTAGTAATTTGGAGGGAAACGGAAGAATAGAGATGGGACAGTAGTTATTTACATAATCTTTTGTTGCTGCTTTATGCAATTGTGTAACCTTAGCAGTTTTCCATGTTTGTGGAAATTTATTAGGCCTAATACTTTCACTGCAAATGAAAGCTATACTCTCTACAATTGCAGGTGCAGCTACCTTTAGTAGCCTTGGTCCAATCATATCAAGCCCTATGGCTTTACAATCATCCATTTTTTAATATATTTCAACACAAATTCTGGACTCATATCAGGAATTTCAAACTTTATATTGTTCGGTAGGTTTTGGGTTCTTTTAAGTTTTTCAGCAATTTGAACGAAAAAGTAGTTAAAAATGTTTGAGATGTCAGTTGAATTATCTGTATAAATGCCCTCATGATTGAGGGATAAAATTTCAGTTTTAATCTTATTATCTCTGCACCAAACTCTGTAAACACTTTCCATATATCATTCGGGTTATTTTGGTTTTAATCCAGCACTTGTTTGTAGAGCGCTTGTTTGGCTTGACGTATCATTTTATTAACTTTTTTCCTCCAAACTCTATATTCAGTTTGATTTCCTAATGATTTTGGTTGGTCTCTTTGCTTTATTGCTTCTAAAATTTCTGGGGAGATCCAACCTGGCTGGTGGTCTTTCTTTATTATGAGTGTTTTTAAAGGGATATGTTTGTTCACTATGCTGAACAGATCTGTCCAAGTATCTAAAGCATCATCAATATCTTCAAAGTTTTGGACTGTATTCCAATGGAATCTGTTTCAGATCTTCCAGGAATTTAACAGTATCAATGGTTTGAAAAGATATATAATTAATGGATTTATGGATATTATTTTTTTTTTTTTGATATGCCATTGACTTTTGCGTGTTAGAAAAATTGCAAAATAGTCACTTATACCAATCTTTGGAACCATTACTTCCAGAACATTTTCTTTTGTATTGGTATAAATATTATCTATAAGCCTTTTAGAGGTAGACGTTACTCTGGTGGGTTCATTTACCAGTTGCTCCATACCTAATAAAGCAATAAAATTCATCCAATTCACGTTTATTTGATCATTGAGAAGGTCTCTATTTATATCGCATAGAATGTAAAATTCTTTTCATTTGAAATTTTATCTACTTGAACTTCAAAATATTCACACCAATCAGTATGTGATGATGGGGGTCAGTACACAAAACCTACTAAGTACTAAGTACTACGTGATCTGTAGCCAATTGATTCTATTTCCTGTATTTCCAGGTCTTTCCATCTTTTAGAAATAGTACCAGTTCAAACATACACAAGGAGCCCACCACCGCCTGCTTTCCTATCCCTTCGATAAGATTTGTCATAGCCATTGATATTCAAGAAATTTACATCCTGGTTTTCTGTTAACATTGTTTCTGAGAGTCCAAATAAATGGATATTATTATTTGGAGAGGTTAGCATTAACTTCACTTGATCGATCGTTCCACGAATACCCTGAATATTTAAATGACCTATGTGTAAACCCTTACTAGAATCTCCTAAATTGATGAGATTAACATCACTGCTACTAGAGGCACTCGAGGAGACATTAAAAGTATTAAAACTATGTTCATAATGATCATCGTTACAACTGTCATTACTGTATTAAAGATTAGTTTTTCTACAACTTCAATTTTTACTTTTATAATCATTGTAAATCTGAACTATCAGTCATATTTGAATATGTACTAGTAGCTGGTAAGTTTCCACATTCAGAACATCTATCAGCAAGGGGATCAAATCGGTTTTGACAAGGGATGCACGGTGTATATAACAGTCATTGATAGATTGGTCCTCCCTCTGAACAGCGTCTTCCTTTGGAGTTGAGGTGGCTTCATTGCCCTTTTCCTATTCCATAAACCTAGCGTGAGTTTTGGCTTTGTGTCCAAGGCAACTACACTCATGGCATTGTATGGCTGTCTGTGCCAGCATTCCTGTCTTGAATATTTGGTCTCACCACAGTAATCACATCCCAAACTGTACTGACTGTACTGATATGGCTGACCATATTCCCTGATGCTGTTCTGACCTTCATTTGGTTTATAGGACGGATGAAGTTTGTAATGCGGCTGTAAGACCAGACTACACGAATGACTGCATTTATATTTTCTTGCCAGCTTTTCCACCCCTTTGGTAGACAGGTGGATATTATCTCTTTTTCGAAATAAACGTTGCATCACTTGTCCCTCTACGTCCAGGAAACTCATGTAATTGTAAACAATATCAAATTACTTACTGATGATGGCTAGAATACCAATAAGTCTAATGAATTACGTTGGTGCAATTCTTTATCTTGACTGGGAATACCAGTAAGTGATGCAATATCCTGGAACAATTCTTCCTCTGGACTAGGAAAAGGTATCATGAAACCTGTTGAATAAAGTTATCCATAATACAACAGTTTCATAGAAAATTAAAACTTTTGCTAGATTTACAATTTTTTTATAATAAGGCCATTTTAAAAAAGAATATTTGTGATGGACTTGAAAAACTGCAATATGATATTCCTGTGACAAATATGATAGCAATCAAAAATGATAATGACGGCTCTTTAATTAAATATACGACAAGGACGTGTAATAGCAATGAATGTGAAAGTTTCCTTCAGGGAGAGTACACGAATGATCTTAAATAATGACAGTTACGTACCTTCAGTTGTATTTATATAATTGTGGTGGTAAAAATAATATCATTCCACCCTATCCCATGGTTAATTTAAATGGATTAATCATAAATAAAATTAAAATATACTCCGAGAAACAGTAAAACATATACAATTCAGATTCAGTTGGAAAAAAAGATTGCTTTTAAAAGATTTGTTCAACATAAGAACTGAGAGCTAGCTACTTGCGACCACTGTATCCCAAAGTGTCCTGCGAGCTACGTAGAACCTTATACAGGGGAACTTTGCAAATACAAGTTTGAGTGTAATGCAACAATAATGGGCAACAACGCAACAAAATGATGTCAAATGCTGTTAATCAAACTTGTGCAAGAATTCAACAGTGATAAAGCTGCCGGACATTAAATTGTTTGTAATTCAGTGATTCATGATATTTTTCGAAGGTGCAAAACCCAAAAGTCACTCTACATTCTTACAAAACTTTTATTGGTCATAACTAAGATGGCACGATATTAAAGTCATATCAACATAATCTGTGAACTAAATCTGGTTGTAATCCATGGCCATATCAATATAATATGTAAATCAAATACTGTTGAAATTGAACAACTCTTGGGTAAAGTTATTCTTCAGAAAACAAATTTTTGGAGGAGAGACAATCAGTAGTCATAACTTACCTGAATGATTGCTATAGAATAATGTTGAATACACCTTTCCAAAATGTCATAATTAGAAAGCTGCATGCTAAATTTAGTCTTGAAATCCAAACGTTTTCTAGTCAGACAATAAGTAGCCAATTGTTAAGTACCAATCATTTTTCTTTTTCATTCAGATTGACCTTTACCTTTGACCTAGATTCAATAAGCTCTATTCTTTACCCGCAAGTGCACGTCATCAACAAAGAGCTAATGCTTTATTGTTGCTGTGATAAAACATGCTTTCTTTCAGTTATAGTGATCTTGACCGTTGGTTTGTTCACCTGAAGATCAATAGATTTCTTCCTTAATCAAAGTAAAACCAGTCACAAATTGTTGTTATTGTGCAGAAATAATTTTGATTCTTTCAGTCAGTGACCGTCACCTTTGCTTTCTTAAACTCAAAACCAAAGGCTTTCTTTCTTGCCCCATGTGTAAGCTAACCACAAAATTGGGTCCATGCATATGATGTCAAACCAATGTTATTTTGTGGAAATCACTGTTCTTGTTTCAGTTACAGTACCCTTGACCTTTGGACCTGTTGGTTCAGAAATCAATACGATTCATCCTTTCTCCACATATATTGGCAACTGCATATGATGGGCAACTAAAGTTATTGCACAAAAATTGGTAACAGACAGATGTATGGATGAGCATAAGAATGGACAATACCATAGCATAATATGCTTTACCTTGTGGTAGACTTAGAAAGAATTATATGAAAAGCAAGATTAGGAGAATATGTAGTCAGGAGCCAAAATTCCAGTAAATGATAATGTAGAATGCTGTCAATCAAACTCTTTTGTCGTCGTATAAAACTGCACATTATGATTGGTAGAAAACCAACAGCAATTAGTACTGCAGAAACTAAATATGGGAGAACTCAGACACAAGAAGTCATAGATCTGCAAATAAACTATGATATAAAAGTATCATGAACATCAAAGGACTTGGTGTGATAAACTATTCCTAGGAAATCTACCTTATGGAAACCAAATTGTGGGAAAACAGATGGACGATATGATTACTACAAGACTCTACAGACTTTTCTAGTATGACGGAGATGATGTAAAAAGACAGTAAATAATTACAGTTAAATAAATCTAATACAGAAAAACCTTTCTTGCAAGACCATTGCTATTAGAGACCAACTGTCTTGAAAGTCCTGATGCTATATCCACAGATTTACTGAATGCTGGTACATAGTGCTATGACTTGTCATGAATGACAGCCTGTCTTAAGAGACCATACTATTTTGGCAGAAGGGGTGGTCTTTCAAGACAGGTTCGTCTGTAATGATATAAGGCACAAAGAAACATAAACACTCATACACAGACCACTAATTACTTGATTAACTAAAATGGTGCATAATAATTGAATGGTCTTACTATATTTTCAATAATGTTAGTGGTTTTCAAGCCATACTTCTCACACAGAGGAAAACTGCTACATTTCTTTCTGCACCTTTTTCCACCTGCATAAAACTGGCTTGGCCATGTAAAACAAAGCATTTAATAATAGTATATAAGGTTGTAACTAACACTAAAGAAAAACTTTCAAAGAGACTTGTTCAATAGTGTTAATTTCTCAAGCAAACTAAACTATATACATGTGCCCTGCTGCAAGTTGTGTCTGATTGTCATTATTACATTATCGACGTACAGCTCTACGTGTTAAAATATGCCTTGTTGTAATGCAATTCCAGATATAATGTGGTTTTTCTTTAGACCTCATGACAAAAGCCATAATAATGTATAACAATAAAGGTTGAGAGAAAACAAGGTGAAACTTAGTTATATATCTTCATTTCCTTGTTAATACACCATTATCTAACAAATTTTGATTGCGTCTGCACTACAATTTATGTTGCTAATATGCTGGGTTTATGAGACTTGTGGAAGTTTAAAAAGCTATAAAAGTCATGATTTATTATTACAGGATCAATTTTGCTACCAATCCAACTTACACAGGTCATGTGGATTGAAAGGTTCACTGTCAATATAGCATCTCGTTCCTTTGCAGCACAATATACAGTTTTGAACCCAGTCGATGAAAACTTGAACTGAACAAAAATTATCTATCTTTGCATAGGTACTAAAATAAATAGAGCTATTGAGCCCTGGTACGAGAACGTGGACTGGACAACAACTATCTATGTTTCATAAGTGTATTAAAATACACAGTTATGAACACAGTCTATGAGAACTTGGACTGGACATGTATCTATTTTTACACAATTATACAAGAGTCTCATCTAAAATATGTTAAGCTGAAAAGTTCTTATGGAATTTTATCTACAAATCTCATTTCATTTTATTGGCAGAGAGTCAAATGAATATAACCTTTACATTTGATCTGCACATCCGTTAATATAATGCTGAAGATGGATGAGAAAATCAAATCAAAAGAAAGTTTAAATTTGATTGATAATTAGGAAAGTTTTGATCCAATTAATATTTAGGAAGCTTTAAATCTGATTGATAATTTTGAAAGTGTCAAATTCTCAATAAAATGCCTAATTTAAAAATATTTAAAAAAGGAAATATTGCAAACATTGTGTATATCAAATTATGGCATATAAAATATCTGAAATTCAAAAAGAGATGGGAAGCATACAGAAATGAAACATGTGTGTATTTACCTCAACCGTATGCAACTGGCATTTTTTGGGCGGTGGGTGGAGTGGATATCATTTCTTAGTAGTAATTTACAAACAACAGTATCATACAAATAGCTGGGGCCCTGAGTGGCCGAGTGGTCTAAAGCGCTCACCGTTTCAGCTCGCTGCCATCTCACCTCTGTCTCGGATTTGGCCAATGTTGATATGTGAGAAAGCTTGCCTGTAATTCTCGTGAGTCGGTGATTCTTTCCTGGGGTTTTCTTGGGTTCTTCTTCCACCATTTATACTAGCCACCATGTATAGCCTGTCTTGTGCTGAAAAATGGTGTTAAACCCTACAACAACAACAACTACAAATAGCTACATCATACTATTAAATGTGCTTTATTTCCTACTTCAAATCTTTTACTATTTAATCTTGATTGAGCATTCTATGCGTGAGTATATATGTTGAAGATATTCATGTGTGTGTCACTCATTCTTCTTTCTTAATAAATCACACTCAGAATACTAATATACAAGTTTTACTAATTGCCCAAACTAAATATATATGTCTGTATGTTAACATTGTGAGGTAGTCTATGGGATGGCTCCCTGACTCAAAGTTACATAATTTCATGCAACACTAAAATGAAAGCCAGTTCAGGGGCCCCGAGTGGCCGAGTGGTCTAAAGCGCGCACCGTTCCGGATCACTGGCATCTCACCTCTGTCTGCATGGGTGCGAGTCTCAGACTCGGCAAACGTGGGTACATGAGAAGGCCTGTCAGTAGCTTCTCGCGGGTCGGTGGTTCTTCCCGAGATTTTCCAGGGTTCTTTCTCCACCAGTTATACTGGCCGCCATGTATAGCCTATCTTGTGCTGAAAAATGGCGTTAAACCCTACAACAACAACAATGATTGATTGATTGATTGTAATTTTACGGCGCATCAGCACTGTTAGGCTAGTTAGCCCCATACAGAAGGTTATACCTAGGATCATTTAAAAGAGGTACAAGGTTTCGTATCGACCAGCGATATAAAACCAGAGTTCAGGGTAAAATGATAAAATGGTAACGGCAATAAATAAAGCTTCCCGATCAATGGGGAATGTAAATGGTGTATGTTAATGAAGACATATGAAAAGGTATTTAAAATAAAGGACGGTATATATATATATATATATATATATATATATATATATATATATATATATATATATATATATATATATATATATATATATATATATATATATATATATATTACATAAAACTGCTCAAGGTGACAGTATTAAAGTTAAAGCTTACAACAGATGTTTACTTTTTTCAGGAATTCTAGAATACAAGTCACGTTTATTTTATCATAAAGTTCCTTCATGTCATGCACATTGTAGTACTGATCGCGCGTAGGTTGGAGGTCGAAACACTTCATCATAAAGTGCTTAACAGTGAATGGTACATTGCAAGACACGCGCTCTGGTGGGTCTTCTCCTTTTAGTATATGGGAGTGGGTTATATAAGTATGACCATTTCGAATTCTTGCAATGACTACCTCCTCCCTACGGATGGTTCTGTAGGAAGAAGTCCATTCTCCTAGGGTTGGCTTGATGGCATGAAGTTTGTCATTCACTGCATCATTCCATGATGCCTGCCACTTCTGACTTAAAGACTCCTTGATACAAGGTTTAAAATCAGTAATTGGTATTTTAAAATCAGATGGTTCGAGGGATAGGGCCATTTTAGCAGCGCGATCTGCTTTTTCATTATCTTTAATACCAATGTGGCTGGGTAACCAATAGTATACAATATTGTGGGAGGTACACAGCTTAGTATTTTTCAGGAGAATATTGGTTAATAATGAGTTCCCCAGTTTTCTATTGTGTAGTGACTGAAGTACTGATAGCGAGTCGGAGAAGATGATGCTGTTTAACATAGATCTGTTTTCGATATGTTGCTGAGCATGGTCCATTGCTCTGATTTCTACTGAAAAAAATTGATGTGCCATTTGGTAAGCGAACTTTTGTTGTGTGTTTTCCACAAACGAAGGCTGCAGGTGCCTTTACTCATTCTTTGATCCATCAGTATAAAGTCTTGTGTAGTTTTTAAATTGGGATTTGCGAAGAAAATCCAAACATTTGTCCTAGAATTGTGAAAAACATGTAAGTCCTATCAATAGACAGTTCTAATTGAAGTAGTCTGAATCTCAATTCCGTTCCAAGATGGCGGATGATGACGTCAGACGAAGGTTTTACACAAATGTCCAGAATTTTCACTTTGAATCACACTTTGCACTGTTCCAATTTAGAACCAGTTTTACCAAATGTCTTTGTCCAAAGCCGGTTGTGTAGTTATCCAGGGAAATTAATTATTGTTTAAAAAGTAGATGAAGTATGGCAATCATCTATAACAATATAAATCTCGTTCTACAGACATACAGATGAACAACTCTTTCTAGCACCAGAAAAGAATACCTTCTTCTAAAGATATTGAAACGACTCTACCAGGTGTTAAAATATGACTCTGACTATTTTACAGATACCTGAGTATTTAAAGCGAACTAAGACGTAGCACGCGCACGAAGTGCGCGTGGTTATTTCTTAATGTCACATCGCAGTACAGAATGTCAACAAGTATAATTAGAAATGACCTTGGTCACAACCAATCATATTTGCCGACTATTTACTTAAATCGACAAACCATGGCATGTACAGTCGTGCTCATGAGAGTCATATTTACGTTCTAAATAAACACGATGTTTCTCTCAAAACGTCAGATACTGTGAACATAATCATCATAACAATAATAATTATATATAATGATACAAAAATGAAATAAAAAGAATTCAAATTTTAACACACAAGTAATTAGACTACATGGTCGTAACACTTATAGATATTTTGCTGTAGTTGTCTCTCAATTTTATACATGTGTTTTGATCGATAACCTATTAGAAAGTCATCAACGTATAAGGAGCAATCCACACCAGGAGCCAGACACTTGGTGATGCTATTGATGTTGATGTTGAAAAGCGTCAGAGATAAAATACTGCCCTGGGGCACATCCATCTCTTGCTCGTGCATATCAGAGAGCGTGGAGCCCACTCGTACCTTGAATTCTCTGTCTGAGAGAAAGTTTGATATGAAAGAGGGCAGACGGCTCAGATCGTGCAGGTTATTTAGTATCCCGCACTTCCATATCGTGTCATAGGCCTTTTCTAAGTCAAAGAAAACCTCTACTAAATGTTCCTTCTTGATAAAAGCGTCGCGAACAAATGTTTCCAGTCCAACCGGACGATCATTTGTGCTACAACCATAACGAAAGCTACTTTGGAAAGGAGATATTAAATTGTTGGTTTCCAAATACCATACAAGCCGAAAAATGATCATTCGTTCCATTGTTTTGCACACGCTGCTCGTCAGTGCAATGGGTCGATAGTTGGTAGGATCTGCGCTATCCTTACCTGGTTTGGGAATTGGTATTACTGTTGCTTCTTTCCAAATTTTTGGTACATTACCAGTAATCCATAAATCATTGAAGATTTCCAGAAGAACTGTTAATGATGGTTCTGGTAGCTGTTTCAAAAACAGGTAATGTATATCGTCAGGCCCTGCTGATGTATCATGTGCCTTATTCAAAGATTCCATTAGCTCCAACAGTGAAAACGGTTGATTATAACTTTCTGAGTTATTCGATGCAAATTTTGACAGTGTCTTTTCTTTTTCAGTTTTTAATCTTCGGAAAGCTTTCGAATAATTTGACGATGAGGAATATTTAGAGAAACTATCAGCAAGTATATTAATTATGTCATGTTTGGAATTGAAATTGCTGTTATTTAGTTTCAGATGTCGGAAAGAATTGTGTTTTCCCTTTCCATTTATTTTGCGGATCGTGTCCCAAACATTCTTTAATGAGGAACGAGAATTTAAAGTTGAAAATTTTTTTTTCATGATGCTCTTTCGCTTTCTTTAATCGTGCGGCGAGCTTTGGCCCGAACAAAACGGTACTTAGTTAAATTTTTGGACTTTGGACTATTATTAAATTTTTTCAGTGCTTCTCGGTGTTGTCTAATGGCTTCTTTACAGTCTTTGGTGAACCACGGTTTTGGGGTTCTTTTACAGTTCGGTGAGGACTTAGGAATGGATTCCTCTGCAATCTCAATTGAGACAGAAGTAAAATATCGAATAAAGTCATTGTCGTTTAGAACGATATCCCTGTTAAGCCTAGCTGTACAAAGTGTTTCAAACTTGGCCCAATAGGCCTTCTTTAAATTTCATTGCGGAATTGCGTCATCAATTGTAACGTTGCTATTCTTAAGAGAGATTGGAAGGTAGTCTCTGCTGTGAAGGTCATCAGCGACCTCCCAATTATAATCCAAAAGTAGCGGAGGAGAACAAAGTGTCAAGTCGATACACGTGTATGTACCCGTTCCTGGGTGTAAGTACATCGGAGATTTGGAACTATATAGACACAAATCGTATCTACAAATGAAGTCTTCTACTTTGTGGCTTCTGTCACTTATCTGATTTGATCCCCATAAAATGTTATGGGCATTAAAATCCCCGAGTAAAACAAATGACGCCGGAATTTGAAGAGTGTTTAAATCATTTGGTAGTAGGTTGGTGTTTGGTGGTATGTAAATAGAACAAAAGGTATTCACTCGATGTAGAGTGACACTTACAGCAATGGCTTCTAAATTTCTGTTTAAAGGGATGACGCTATGAGGGGCTCTATTGTTCACAGCAAAAGAAACTCATCCTGAGGCCCTGTCAACATTCTGAAAGTAGGTGTTAAACAGGGAGTAGTTTTTAAGTGTGATGTTATCCGTATCGTTTAAAAATGGTTCCTGCAGGCATGGTACTGCAGGATCATATTCGTTTAAAAGCAGAAGAATATCATTGTAATTGGTTTAAGTCCTCGACAATTTCATTGTATGATGGTGTTCATCATTATAAGTTTAAAGTGAAGATTGTGGAGCTAAATTAGACCCTTCGCGGTGAGAATCTGTGTGGTTATTTCTCTGCAGGAAGTATGGGAGTGATTTTTTGGGTGGTAGGTGTGGAGCCACCTTGAGAACATGGAGCAGTTTCGTCTGCATCCATGCTCTCAATGTCTCCAAACCTATTATAGAGTTAGATGGGGTCAGCTGACACTTTTGCTCCCTATTTCCTTGAGATTTGTTTTTATTCTTGAAAGTTGTTTGAGTAGATGCCGTGTTCTTCTGTGCTTGGTAATGGGGGGGGGGGTGTTAGAGCTTGATGTTGAATCGGGTGGATCTGTCTGTGTTTGAGCGTCCTTCGTTGTTTTGGGATTGTTTTTCGCTACAGTGGAGAAGGATTGGTCAGGAAGGGATGTTTTTGCTGTAGAAGTTTTCTGCCCTCTGGATAGGGAATGTTAGATGTGTACTTTACTCTCTGTATTTCCTTCTCCTATTTTCAGGTATCACAATCCTTGGAATTGGCCAGGTGCTCCTTTCCACAGCTGACATAATGCGGAGTTGCTCTACACTCAGATTCATGATAAGAATGGTCTCAGCATCGGCTACATACTTGACTTTTTGAGCATTGGTCTTCATGATGGCCATATTTCTGACACTTAAAGCATCGAAGGGGGTTTGGAAAGTATATCTTAACCTTCACTTGCAAAAAGCCAACTTTGACCACTCTGGGTACTGTTGGTTTGTTGAAAGTGAGTACAGTGGTGTTGGTTTCCTGTAGAATGCTGTTACGTTTCACATGTATTCTACGGACTGCAGTGACACCTTCCTTTTTCATTCCTTCAATGATAGCTTTTTCGCTGACTCCGGCCAAGTCACGACAACGAATCACGCCTTTGGACGTATTGAGTGTTGTGTGGGCGACTGAGATCACTAGAATATCGAAGAAAGTTTTCATTTTCTTGATATTTCTGTTTGACGCTCAACAAGAAGGCAGCCCGATTTCAACTTTTTAAGACTTTTTGATGTACCGATCGATCCCGTTATTGTCTTTTCAGTCACAAAGGGAGAGAGAGTGCGGCAAGCGGTTTTGATGCATCTTTAGATTGTATAAGCATGAAGCGTGGAAATGAATCCACACTACATGGTTCGTCATTCGAGTCAGATCCAGTTTTCGATCGTTTATTTTGAATTTTGTTTGGAATTCTCCATGTTGGTCTGGTTAAAATTCAGCACCTGTGCTCCCCGCCCACCACGGACCCTAACAAGGGGACACTTTTAAAGTGCCCGGGATGCTCAGATGTTTTACTCAGTGAGCAAAATCACCTTCTGATTCATCCCGTAAGATATACTCAGTCGGTAAAATTACCTCCCGATTGACTCGTCAAGCCATCGCCTTCTAGGAAGTCTTCTAAGACTTGGGAAAGGGAAAGTTAAATGGATAGAATGTTGGGGCAACAGTGGTATCAAGAGATACAAAGAGAAAGATAAAGAAAGTGATCAAGTAAATAAAGACTTCCTAGGGCTCTGCGTGACCAGCCGATTTGTCGAGACCGGACCCATCCCGACCACCTGTCTAGACGAAGTAGATGCCAAAGCAGTGTATTGCATCGGAAGGCCTATGCTCAACTACCAGGATCATTTCCTCCGGGACACGGGATGCAACCCATGGTAAACAGGTTGCCTCTACTTAGTCGCCTCTTACGACACGAGTAAGGACACGTCGGGTCAATTTTACAACCCCGAACCCGCAGGGGGGCAACAACAACAAAAAGTAGTTCAATATGAATAACCAATTAATTGTTTTTAAACATGTAGGGGATATTAATTGTTCTACATTCTTTTTTACCTACCTCTTATGAAGAACTGTTTCAAAGATTCTTTGCATAGTTGCTATTTCCTTTCTAAGCTATTTGGGTTTAGATTGCTTGTATAGTTTCTATTTCCTTTCGAACCTCTTTGGGTTTAGATGTTCTTCTGAGTTTGGAATGCTGACGTAGTATATAATGCTTATTCTGGAGCAAGGAAGTTAATGTCTGACAGTTTATTTGTGATACAATTGTTTTCGATAAAAATGAAATCCAACGATGTCGCTAGGACAAAGCAGTGTAATATGTGATCGATCCGCCAATGTGTAGGTAGGGTTAACACATCGGATCCTTGGCAATGAAGATGCCCGCTGTCAAACCTCGTCACGAAATGAACAAATCTATTTTCAAGTTTAACTCAAAGTACCGGTAAACGTAAACCAGATTGCAAATTTTGTTTTTGTAAACCCAAAACTAAATCTTATTAGGCTCATGCCCTCTACCTGAGAAGTTGGGCGGGGGTGGCGGTGGGGTGATAAAAATAACTGTATAGTGAGACCTCACAGCGCGTATTCACTTGGAATATCCTCGACATTCAGAAAGAGAATCGTATATAATCGTATTGCATCTTCGCTAGTCAAGGGTCGTCGATCCGGTTTGTTCCAGGTTAACCCTCGGCATATTTAACTAGCTAAGACGGTATATGTCGCTCCACTATCTGACTGGATGCAGGTTAAGAAAAATAGTAATTGACCTAATCAGGTCCTTTGTTACATTTACTTTGGGAGGTTGTTTGTAATGATAGTGGTCTTAGCACTCTTAGCACTCAAGCTTCTTCAATTGAATCATTACATGTAACTTTTAATTTCGAGTCATTGGATCTGGACATGGCGGCAATCGCATTATTGAATACCTAAGAGGCACTTATGGCCCCCCCACCCCCCACCCCACCCCGCTGAGTCAGGTGAATTTTCTGGATTTTTTAGGTGACTTTTTGTATAGTTTTTCATCTCACCTTAGTGTAACGGGGAAGTTTTTATATTTATGTGTGTTGGAGAAGCGAGGATGGCATCTGGCATAAACACTTTTTCTTTGTGGTAAAGTAGGAGCTCCCCTAAGGAGCATGCCGGATGCCTCGAACCAATACACCGCCATTGCAAACAGATCTTAACGATCTCCCTAACTGGTAAATTGATTTTATTTTCTTTGAATATGTTTATTCGCAAGAGCGCACTTATTCATAACAATTTCTGCCACCTAAATATTCCAAGGGCTACTGTAGAACAAAGTGGATCGACGACTTTAGGCTAGCAAAGCTGATTGGAGTGATAGTTACCCTGGCGTCCTCGGGTTTGACGAACTTAAGCACTTTCTTGGACCTTTTCAGAATTATACTCCATTAATAGTTATACCTCTTATTTCGTTTTAATAGTACATGTAGTTTATTTTCTTAGTATTTCATGCATATCAAATGTCAATGATATTATCCATTATCTTAGCATCTTTACAACCAAAGCACCCTATATCGGGAAGTTCGTATATTGCGTCAGTTAATTTGTCGCTCTTCATACGTATGTACCTCTTACACTGCTGAGTAATTTCAATAGCTCATTAAAACGCACATTTATAGGAAAAATCTTTTTAGAAAAACAACAAAATTTAATTTAGCATTCCAAATGCTTTCCTTACTTTTATCATTATTTTGTTTTGGGAAGAGATTTCTTCTCAAGAGCTAAAAGAATCAAATAAGAAAAATCTTGCAGTTTTATAATAAAATTGTTTACTTGCAACCAAAAATGTTAGATTTCGCTTTTGATTTATTATTGAATTTAATTACAATGTGGGTATGCAAAGCATCAATATCCTCAAATGCACCGGTGTGGAACTTCAAAGTTGCCATGCATTCTTCATACATCATTCCTCCAGACGTGCAAATATCAGGGAAAAGGACATGAAGTTTCAGGAGAAATTTTTTATTTTCATTTTATTATCATACTTATTACTATCTACACATTAAGAAAATTAAATAGGTCAAAATAAATTAAGTATGTAAATTTGGCTAAATGAAGCAGCATGGCTTGTGAGCAAACTTTATTGGGAAAGTGACCGAAGGTCCGTTGAGTGGCGACAAAGAGATGGTGAGGGTGAGCAGATGTCGGAGGAAAAAGGGGACAATTTTAAAATGGACCTCCGTCGTAGACAGCTGCAGAAACAAAACCAGACATGTCTGAAAAAATACTTAGCTCTTGGGATGATTCTCTAATTTGTTTGTTTTTAATCTCTTTTTCCGTTAATAAAATAAACAAAACATATGTCTAAGAGGAGAGCCAGTGTGAATTTCACTGATAAGCTGTTGCGTGAAAGGATAACGTGGCGAATTACGCTGTCAGAGTGTACATGAACACTAAAGTAGGGATTCATTAAAAAGCGTCAAATAGTTAACAATATATTTCTCTGTTTGAAGACGCTTTATTTTACCTGTCATTTACGAAATATTGTAGATATTATAATACATTTTATGCCGAAAATTTAGTTCTTTTTTCAGGGGTTGATTAGGGTTTGTTTCTTCTTTCTGGCACGGTAGATAAAGCCGAGGCCGCGTCATTTACCATATACACCTTATAAAGTGCATTAAACGAGCGTTGTTTGTTGGTACCAAGCTCTATCCAAATAACCTTTCCACAATTGTTTTTCATGAACTTTAATGTTTAATTGTAATTTTATAGAAACTTGTCTGTGAAGTGGTTTGTTCAGGACGACTTCAAACAAGCTCTTTAAATAGACCCCATTTTAGTAGATATAAACTTACTCGCTGATCAGGTAATAAATGTTGAACCTTTTATTATTTTCTCATATGTTCGTAACTACGTTCAATACGTGCATGCCACGGTTGTTCTGTCTTCTAGTTAAACGGTGGAAAAATGGTGGGGGGTTTTCTTGAACTTTAAACGTGAATTAAATTACCTATCGCCTAATTTGTTTCGATGCCGCACTAAGAGAAGAAAATAACATAATAAAGGAAACATACTTATCAAATGAAAATGAACCTATCTATTTGAAGCCTCTTCGATGACCCGTGATTGTTCTTACTAAACTGTATCGATACTGAACATTTGTTGCATAATCATTATGCTAAAATCTCCAAATATTGTTATGAAATATTTGTCTTGAAAGTAAAACTAAAACAAATACCAGTAATAACAGTCTGAAGTAGAAGAACATACAAGCAAGGTCTGTAAAATTAACGTAAACCATTTGACAGATTAATGACAATGTTCTTGATGCATTTATTTATTTGGTAAAGAGTAAATAAATTCCTCCTCTGCATCCATGAACATAGACCAACAACTGGCATGAACAAACTGTTTGTGCCACATGAACACAGACCAACGACTGTTATAAACTTCTGCTTGTGTCACTAATTCTGAAAATGCGTGGAATATATACAGTCAATTGATAAAACGTGGCCTACATATTCGCAGGATGGACTTATCAAAAGATGTTAAATTTTGGTCTTGACTGTATAGTAGAGAAGCTGAATCAACCTTAAATGGCGTTCTTATAGTTTCTGATTTGCAGTTAATTTCTTCCCTATCAACAGGTTCATATACTTTATTAATTTTAGTCATAGACCTAGTATTAATTTTAGTCATGGACCTAATACAATATTCTTTATTGCTTTTTGTTATGGTCCTATTAGTGATCTTTATTAATATTAATTATGGTCTGTAGACAGTATTTTTATTACTTTTAATTATGGTCCTATCCCAGTGCGTCTGACTGCAATGTTGAGAAATTGGAAAAGGTTATTTGGACTGTTACCCATTGTCATGTTTACTTTCTTCTTCAAGTGAACAATTTCATGGTGATAAACACTACCACTGTTCTGATTGCATAATCAGATGTAACATACAATAATTTCTACAAATTAGAGTTATAGTATTGGATGGCACTTGTCTCTCTGACGTTGAGGCGTCTGCGTAGAATGATTATCACCGTTCCTAACGAGACGTTTCTCTGTTAAATGGCCATCATCTTTCTAACAGTATGGTTTCTTTCGAGGATGAATTCATCTCCTTACAGCAGGGTTTCTTTGAAGAATGATTTTTATCTGTTGTTAGAACGGTTTCTTTGCAGGATGATCTTAGTCTGTTGATATTAACGTTTCTGTAAAAGATAATTTTGATATCTGGACAGTAGTGTTCTTTGCAGAATGATTTTGATCTCTTCACAGTAGGGTTTTATTGCATGATAGTGTGGGTTTTATTGCAAGATGATTTTGATCTCCCTGACTGTAGGGTTCCTTTGCAGGATAATTTTGGTCACTTGACAGTTGTTTTTTTATTGCAGGATAATTTTGATCTCTTGACCGCAAGGCCCCTTGTAGGATGATACATTTCTTCCTGACAATAAATGGCTTTGAAGACTGGTTTCAGCAATGAAGGCATCTTGTTAACTCCAGAAGCCCCTATTATGAAAACAAAAGTGTAACATTATTGTTAACATAAATAAGTGTAAAGATAAATTTCCTACTGGGGTTAAAATTGTTCCTGAGTTTTGAATAAAGCGATCATAGGCCTTCAAATATTTGACATATTATATCTTAAATATCCGAAGATGGCAGTTTCACAACATGCATGTGAAGGTCGAGTTTCTCTTTTTTTGGTTCACTTCCATGCAAATAAACTACAAGTAATTAAAATGGGAGGTTCATGGCTGTAGGAATATTGTAAACATCGTTCCTACAAAATTCGTCCAAAGAGAGAAGTAATTTATTATTTTAAAATGACAAGAAAAATGGTTGCAAGGAGCAGCGAGGAGGACATTATAGTATATTTGCTCAAGCACACGGTTCATTATTTTCAAGAGAAATTTTTAAATAGTTACTTTTTACCTTTTGGAGATTTGGTAATCACTAGTAGTGTATGGTCTGATTTCTACACTTTTCTAAAGCTTCTATGAAGCCCTGTTTGCCAATCACAATTTCAACGTCACAGAGCACATCATTAATCTTTTGCCAGTAGCCCTCAAACACTTGTTGGCTACACTTTCCATCAACTGAATGCCCACTAATCTGGTTTCGGTATAAACGAATCCGCTCCACATTGGCTTCTAGCGTTGTGTCCCTCGTCGGTTGATCTGTAGGAGGGTATCCCCATCCTGTTGTTGGAGTAGATATCGAGCTAACATTTCTGATCAACGTATACAACAACGAAATGTCAAACTGGTCCACTGTTCCCATATGCTGACCCTGAGGATCTGGGAAAATTACTTTACTTTGATCCTTGTTCAGTAGAGCATTCTGATATTGGCCTGGTTTCACTTTTATCTTGCTGGTTAAGTAGGCTTTGTTGGCTTTTATTGCCTGGTAAATGTCAGTGTACCCAACTGGAACATGGATAAGAAGAATTTTCCTCAGAGCCTCACTACAAATAGTGCGGAGAGCGATTTCAAGGCGGAAGTGGTTGATGTGTTCCTGGGTAATTGGTGATGCTTTGTCCTGTAAATTAGTAAAGGCTTAGTATGAAAGGTAACATACACACACATATGCTTATTTATTCATATGGAAGGCATTGTAGAGATAGTAGCTTACCGTGATCTCTCAGGGGATGACACTATATCTTGAAAAGTAATTTCCATTCACATGTACTGCAGATTATCAATCGTCACCTAAATACAATGTTTTGTCAAATGTCCACAAACATTGTAGGCCATTTGTTCTCCTTCTCTGATAATAGCACTTGTTGCATATTTTTCTAATGGTCTAAAATATCAATTATTTGTCTCCTTCACATACTTTTGTAAGTTCACAGTTCCTCGCATCTAAATGTTGAAACATGGTTGTGACAAATCTGTATTTATCTCACGATAATACTATGTTATTTAGGTTAATGGACCCATACCATCTTATGTGGTATTTAGTCAATCAATAACACATAACAAGGTCCTAAATAATGCAATGACCAAGTATCAGCAAGGATTGTAGAACTATAATACTAGTATGCAGCACGTTTAGTAAATGTCATTGAAATGAGCTATAACTGTAGATCCTTTATGTGCCTTAACATTGTGAATCATTTATGTGTCTTAACATTGTGGATTCTTTATGTGCTATAACATTATAGATCCTTTATGTGTCTTAAATTTGTGAATCCTTTATGTGCCTTAATATTGTGGATCCTTTATGTGCCTTAACAATGAGTCTCTTATTTGCTTTAGCAGTGTGGATCATTTATGTTCCTTAACAATATAGATCGTGTGTATACCTTGACACTGTAGATAATATAAGTGCCTTAAGACGTTTGGTTTCCTAAACATTGTGTACCTACTTCAAAATAGAAAACACTGATAAAACTGTCTGATTCCATCTGACCAATTCTTCATTTATTTCAAACCCTTGACCCAATGATATTTAGATAGAAGAAATGTCTGTGGTGCAGATGGGGTAGACACTTTCTCTGATTTGTATTAGCAATTAAATATTTCATTGTCCCACTTATGATCACAAGATAAATATATTCTTTACCTGATTTTCAAACCAGGATTGCAGCACCTCTTTTGACCATACCATGTGACCATTGTCATGGGAGTAGCAGGGTAGTTCTTCCCATTTTTGAAGCTCTGATACAGGGAACATCGTCTCCAAATCGTCCCCATCAGACTGGGGGCACTGAATGTACCATTCAAACTGTAGGCTTGAGCCAAGGCATCCAATTATCTTGGAAAGATTGTTACTGATGAACTGCATAACTTTGATGCAAATATTTTGGTCAGGGTTTTCCTTTTCTTTGCTCATTTTTGTAACTCTTACAAAAATAACATATTTCCTGAAATATAGAGTCATTCTATGATCATGGTCGATTTGAAACACACAGCAGCCACAGAAGATGAGCTTTTCCAAGCTTTTCCTAGCGATGGGCCATTGGGTTATACAGGCAGCAAGAAGCCTATGGAAGATTGGAGACGGCAAGAATCTTTCTTTAAAGACGTAGCACAGAACTGATGAGCTCTTCATCAGTGGATGTGGCTCAGGGCAGATAACCTCGCTTGGAGTTGCTTCGCAAAGCATGCATGGGGCAATGAAGTAATCGTCCACCTGAATGTATGAATATCTGTTTTAATGGTATATTTAATATCTATGAACATGCTTAATTTACCATAGCATCGGTCTATAAAAAATAATATACTTTGGCATGGACTTGGACTAGAATTCCGAGAATATATGATAAGCCTGTTTCTTATGTCTTTTCATAATCATCAACTGCCACACCATCTCATCTCAATTAATGAAAAATTCCAACATATCAAAATTGGTAAATACAATTCCTCTATGGCTGAGGTTACATGCTCAAACGTGGAGTAGCAAATTCTTTGTCATAGAATTTGACCCTGAAATTAAATTTACAAGGACATTGTCAAATTGTCAAATGATATCCTTATGATAAATCTGGTTTAATTTGCAATAAATATTTGCAAACGAAGCAAATCATGAGCATTATCATGCATTGTGTTCTTCACATACATTCATTAACTGAATGTCTTAAAATATTCACAAACCAGCACAGCTAAATCCTAAGTTAAGATATTTGACCTTGAAATCAACATTAATGACATCGCTATCAAATTCTTAATGTCAGTGCAACTAAATATAACGTCCTGTCTAACGTTATAAGACACTGTTTTCATAAGCTCAACAAAATACAAAAAAAAAACCCAAATATAATGCCGTTTTACTTGACACCAAAGTCAATTAGATACGGTTTAAAAATCTGTTCAAAAAGCGCTGATTTGTTGGTTGGTCAAATATGCATCAAATATATTGCAAGAAACTATTAGTGAAAATCGTACACAATGGTATCCATTGGTGTCAGAGGGATATTGATAACAAGATTTCCGAAATGGCAGCGTTGATGCGATGTTGGAGGTCAAATGAGCATCAATTTCTATTAATTAAAATTCAAAGAATATAAGCATTAAGGTGTCATTCTACGTGAATGGAAGACATTGTCAGCAAACATGATGTTCATTTCGGTCAATTCTGTATAAAAGAGTAAACAAGTCTATAAATGTGTTTACTAGACATTATCATCAGAGAATATATTCGTTTCTGTCATTTCTGGAACTTTAATAATATTACTTTCTAATCATTACCGCACGTCCTTCTTTTGACCTTAGACTTCACTGAACAAATATTAAAAAGTTTCAATAAGAAAAGAAACTACTCTAAAGTATATGATGTAAAATCATAATGATTTGCATAGATTGGTTATGTACAAAACTTACATACAGTTACATACTAAAGTATTTGTAGAGTTTATACGTTGCCAGTCATTTTTTTTCCATTTCATTCTAGTCACGAGAATGACATAACTATTTCTTTCCTATATCCATTCAATTGTTGTGTCTTCAAACTCCATCCAATTTGTTTCCCATCAAGTATTACTCCCAGGACTATAGTTAGGGATTTTGTAGGTAAAGCTTTCATATCGAAAGCACATTATTATCAATTTAAAGGCATTTCAACAAATATAAGCTTTCCTCATGATGTAACATTCACTTGCTGCATAATGAGGTTTGAAAAAACTAAGATGGTTGTATAAACTAACCGTGATTTCAGAACCATCCTCGTTGAATGCCCTCGGCTTGGCAATTATGTTCAATTGTTCCATTAGTAGTAAAATATGTTCCTTGTTGTCGTACATGTCAGGATGCTTCTCTTGTGTCCAGATGGCATCTTGAAAAGAGCACAGTAGTTATATTAGTAACTGTAAGCACAGTAGTTATATTAATAACAAAACGTCTTCTTTTTGTCATATTAGTCGAATTTGTTCGTTGTGTCCAGATGGCATCTTGAAAACAGTAAGTCATTACATTAGTGACTGCAATAATCCTAAGATGCAGTTATGGAGATAATGTCTAATGAAAACTTTCCTTCAGAAACTCAAAAATAAAATCTTTCAAATCAAAACTTTGTAGTAAGAAAAATTCATATCGTCAGAGTTTAAACAAAGCCTATTTTACATACAGTCAACAAAGTTCCTATTTTACATGCAGTCAACATAATGCCTACGTTACATACAGTCAACACAATGCCTACTTTACATACAGTCAACACAATGCCTACTTTACACACAGTCAACACAAAGCCTATTTTACATACAGTCAACACAGTGCCTATTTTACATACAGTCAACATAATGCCTACATTACATACAGTCAACACAATGCCTACTTTACATACAGTCAACAGAGTAACTATTTTACACACAGTCAAGACAGTGCCTATTTTACATAGTCAACACAATGCCTACTTTACATACAGTCAACACAGTGCCTATTTTACATACAGTCAAGACAGTGCCTACTTTACATGCAGTCAACACAATGCTTATTTTACATACAGTCGGCACAGTACTGGAAAAGAGTTTAAGATTTCAAACAATGCAGATTGCACGTTCCCGCCCGTCTCATTGCTTCCACATGCCTGCCCATCTCACTATTTATAAATTCACATACTTACATTACCGTTTATGATACAGCAGTCGGTTCCAAAGTTTATAACTTTACTGGTTCTCAAGGTGCGCCAAAGCACGGTGACGCGTAAATGATCCATTTGACGTTTCTCTGTTGATTACCATTTTTTTATTTAATTTATAGTACCGATCTAAGATTTTATAAACAAAATATGGTAAAGATACATGCTACCTGCATCAAGTAATCAAGGGGGCAATTGGACTGAAAAAGAACGTAACCAAGACTAGATTTGATGGTCTGATCTACACACTTTGTCGGTACTTTGTATGGAATGGTTTATAATGTTGCCACATAACCGCTTTGACGGTACTTTGCATGGAATGGATTATAATGTTGTCACATACCCACTACATGCTACTTAGCACTGAATGAGTTTTAGTAATGGTCTCGCATGCCCACATTTAGAATATTTAGTACATAATGGGTTTTAATGATTTCATAAACAAACGTCAAGAGCACTTAGCACATAATTAGTTTTAATGGTTTACACGATTTGAGAGAATTTAACATGGAAAGGATTCGGATTGTCTCACATGTCCTTGCACCAGGGCAGGGATTAAAATTTCAAAACTTGATGTCATTATAAACAATATTGCTGTTGGTACTTAAAGCCCCCAAAAAGTCGTTTATCATAAATTTCACCATTTCTCCAAAGTAAATAAAATTCGGAAGGAAAGACATGATTTGTTTAAAAAAAGCTATCTGACATAAAGCGTTTTCTGAAATAATCAAGATATTTGGTGTAAATGACGATCAATATTGATATTTAGTTTTGAATTAAGAGGTGCCACCCCTTAATTCAGTCAACGAAGTATCTCGTAAAATTCAGATCTTTCTTCTGGAGGCTACAAAAGTAGTAATGTGATATATTCGCTAAATTACGTTAGAGTCTAATCTAATAATAATAACATTCGCACATGGCACACAAAATGATTTGAGAGGGAACGAAGATGGAAAGGCCTGCTTTTATAAAGCGGATCTGAAAACACAAAGCATGCATTAGATACATATAAGACGTGGGTGATTATGGATAATTAGCTGGGTCGCTACAATATACACTGAACGTGAACTTGGCCTGAAGACAATCCGACAAAGAGTGTTGTTACCAACTCATGTTTACAACAGTGACATCATCAAATCTTGTGTTCAGCTTTCGACTGAAATCAATTTACCCATGGATGTAGCCGATCAACAGCGGATTAATTTGCACACATGTGAAAAATAAGAGGGTTTCCAACTCGAGGGAGAACTTACATGGTTCATAATGTGATAAAAGGTCCATATTATCTGGTTTAAATGGAACCCAATGATGTTCAGGACCAATATCTTTCAAGATTCGGTATTATTCAAATTTGGCATATACGACCTTTTGAACGTAACAGCGGCATTGGGGCTTTAAGCCTACTTTCAGATCCTTGCAAACAGAAAAAGCTTGTTTACTGTATATAATACAGTTTTCAAACTCAGAAAGATAATTCCCAATGCTTAATTTGCCAGCAAGACTTCCATATTGCAGTGCTCCCCTCTTGCCTCTTCCATATCGTCATTGGCCGATCATTTTATGAATCAATAATACTTATCACAAGATCTTGAGTAATTGTTATCGATCGAAAATTAAAAGCGATGTTTCTAAATACTAAAGATCTTGTCGAACTTGTCAAATGTTAGGAAAACCCAATCACATGATACCTAAACTCATCTGCAACCTATTTCTGCATTTGGCGAACCAGTTTTCAGAGGCAGACTGTGTCGGTCCCTTACTTATGGCCTTGTCAGGCAACCAATACTTGTTGACAACAATGTGTGCATTGACAAGATTTCCAGAGGTAATTCGTTACAGAAATATTAAAACTAAAACCACAGTACAAGCTTTGATAAAGTTTGTAATATTTTGTGGCCTTCCCAATTCAATCCAGTTTGATCAGGGGTCAAATTTTACTTCTGGAATCTTCCAACAAATTATCTAGGAAATAAGCATCGAACAGTTTAAATCTTCTGCCTATCACCCTGAAAGTCTTGATTTCATTAAACGTGCTGACTTTATTTCAGTTGCTTAATTTAAGACCATATAGTGCTATCATCCCCCCACCAAACTATGTAATTGTATATAAATATTTTTATTCACCCATTATTTCAAGTTAAACAGTCAATTAACAATAATAGTATGAATACAGACGAAATTAAGGCCTTGAATATGACAAGCTGAATTAGAGTATTTGATTTGACCAGATGAATTATGGTGTATGATTTGACGAGATGAACTATGGCATATGATTAGACCAGATGTGATATGATATGAACCAGATGAAATGTTACTGTTATTTTTTTTTTTCTGTTAAAGCAACCTCGATATCTTGAACTCATCTACTAATGGCAAAACTGCAATACATTAATAAAATAAACATTTGGCATTAATTAAAAAATGATACAAAGTTAAACCATCAGTGTCTGATGCAACAAGCCTTATAAAAGATGAAAAAATGTTAGTTATATTTACGAAACGTGTAGACTAATATAACTAATGGAACTATATCATTTTTGAGCAATACGATCTGGGGAGAGACTATGAACTTCATCCTCTTGCAGATCTATGAATATAATGTAGAACACAACCATTACACGTCACCCATAACGCTGATGCATGTCATTTGATGTTTTCTGCTCTCATCGTCATTTTGCCTTCCACAACACAGTACTAACTAAATACCCGTGTTGAAATTTGTTCTATGAAATACCTTTTAGTAAAAACATTCGGAACAATATTAAAATCTGACGTGGGGCCGATGTTTGTTAAAATGAACCTAATCCTCCAATAAGGAAATCTCATTTTGATAATATATGGTGCAAAAGAAAGAAAATTTCAAACCAATCAGTTCAGGAAACAGTTTTCCACTCTCCTTAAATTCAAACCACATGTCAGAGACAGCTGGGATACTCCTCAGAACAAACATCTCAGCAGTGATGAGAGACTTGAGGGCATTAATCATCCACTGCGGGTCCAACACAATCTTGTCTTTCAATATGTCCATGCTGTGGATGGTAGAAGAAAAATATAAACGACACCGGAATTCTGACCTATAAAATCTAATGCTTTTTAAGAGACTCGTGGAAAAGATTTAATAGTAAATAATAAGAAATCCATATAATAAAAATTTCTTTCCAAGCAAATCATTGCCACCTCTCAATAAATATGTAACAACCTAAAACATGATACACATGACCTTATAGACTTCCAAACAATTAAAACTGATACTTATTAGAATATACAAAAAAAAAAAAAACAAAAAAAAAAACAACACATGCACCCATATTCTATCAATCGCATAACGCACTTGTTCCAACTATAGTAAGAAGCGGTCTTAAACTTATTAACCTAATAATTTGAATATTCTCTCTTAAGCTTGGATATGCTCTCTCTCTCTCTCTCTCTCTCTCTCTCTCTCTCTCTCTCTCTCTCTCTCTCTCTCTCTCTCTCTCAATTTCGTAACACAAAACACATGGAAAATTGGAATCTGATTTCTTCGTACACAATTTGTCATCATTACATGTTACTGGAATTTATGTCACTTCCACCTTTTATGCCATATATACAACTAATTGAAACAAATTGTAAAAGTGTTTGAAACAAATCAATGCCAAAGAGACCAGCAAAGCACTTGAAATGAATAGTTGCTACATGGAACTATTGTTTGCTAAGTGTCGTTTTCAAAAAAAAATATACTGCATTTAAGAAACAATTATTTAGAATTAAACATATTTTCTTAAAATCGAAGCAAAATTGGTATGCAACTTTACTCTTGGGAATTTGTCATGAAAATGATGTTGTGCATGAAAGATACGGAAAAAAAGTCGTTCATTATCACAACTGGTCTTATTGCCTAAGCGAACTCTGATTCCTTCAAACACCTCTGTGATTATTCCAATATAACGACACTTATATACGCTGCTAAAACGTCAAAATATTCTGCATTCCAGGTTTTAATTGATGAGATTGGTTATATTATTGTTTTCGCGAGAAAACGCTTTTTGTCAGCACACGATAGGCTTATGTGGAGGCCAGTATGCCTGGCGGAGAAAGAACCCAGTAAAACACCGGAAAGTTCCACCAAACTACGGGAAGCTTCTGGGAAACATTGTAACATACGCATGCTGGCCTAACCAGAGACTCCAACCCACACGAACAGAAGTGAGATGTTGGTGATCTGTACATGCGAGTTTCTTCGACTACTCGGCCAGGAGAAAAACTATCTTGGAAGCAAGTGATGTATAAAACTTACCCTAAATTTAGTTCTTGTAGTAAGTGCAATATTTGTAACATGTATTCTATAAGCATGTAAATGCTCATGATAATGAACTAATGAATTGAATTGATTTGTAATACTCTTAAAAACATAACCATAATGAACCAGTATTCAGTCAAATTAATTACATAGGATATACCAGTTTCGTATGGTAAAAAAGTCTACATGCATATGTAATGATTGTCTTCAATCTCACTTAAAGACTTTTATGTATTTGACTCGCAGTTTGAAAATAAAGAAATAAAGTGTCTGGGTTTCACTGTCTGCTTCTATCATTTCATAACAAAAAAGAAACGATCTATGTCTCACCTGAAGTAAAGAATTATACCAATGTCATGCTGAAATCTCAGAAACAAATCCAGTTCATCTGTGGATATCGGAACAGCTCCTGCCTGGTTCAACTTTTCGATTGTACTCAGAGAAATAACCTATACAAATGAGTGACATATATTACTCTGAACCATATGAGTCCTATTTTTGTATCTGATTGTTTTTATACTTCCTACATAGCAGTACATGTTATTGTCAATGTACATATGTGACAAGGACCATATAAGAGATGTGAAATTAACACTTCTATTCAAATATAATGTCCTACAAATGTGACAAGGACCATATATCTGCCATGTGAAATTAACATTTCTATTCAAATATAATGTCCTACAAATGTGACAATGACCATATATTTGCCATGTGAAATTAATACTTCTATTCAAATATAATGTCCGACAAATGTGACAAGGACCATATATCTGCCATGTTAAATTAACACTTCCATACCAATATTACAAATGTGAACACGTATCGTTTCTTTAATGCATATTAATAAATTAATTTATCAGTTCAAATTAAAGCATACACTACAGCTGAATGAAATGTTTTTGTTTTTTTTTTGTTAGCAATCCTTTTGAAAGTACTTTGTTTTGACTGTATGCATCCCCCATCTTATAACATTGTCATGAACATATGCAGCATCAAGTCACTTTACCCCCATTCGCAGCGACCAGGTAGTCCTCTGCTTTTGTAATGGCTTTCCAGCAATACAAATTTTTCGATTTAGGAAAAGTCCAGAAATGGCAATAAGCTAAATTTTGGCTGAATGGCGGTAGATTTCTGATTTCAATGTCAAGCTTTCGTAAGGTTTGCATTACAAACTTGCATGTGATTCGCTCTGGTCATCTCTGGTCTTCTCACGTCACGTCGTTATTAATACTTCTGTCTTCAGGATCATAATTCACATAACCTTTCTGGCAGATTCAGAAAGTCATGCTTTTAGAAGAAGAAGGTGAAGATTTATATTTCCATTCACCGATTTGTTTCTTATTCTCGGATCAAAGTCGTGTATCCGAGTTTCATCTTGTGTAATGATCTTATTTAAAGAAATAATAGGTTTCTACTTTATAACTTTATAATAATTTCCTGCTGGCCTTTAAGTTTTAATACATTTGTTATTTATCAAGCGATTTGGGCACCCAACGGGCTCAAACACTGTTCATGACTGTCACAGTCATTACACACTTCATGAGAGATGTGTACTTTATCGAACCGTTGCATACTATAGAACTTTTTTCCAAATTAGAACATATGAAAGTTAACAGATATCCGTATAAAAGATATTGATTACTTATTATGTTCATATGATATCAATCAATTAAATGTGATAATACAGCCAAAATATCAAATAATTTGATTTTTATATTTTCTCATGCGGAGAACTTGTATCCTAAGAGATTCGACTGGCACACCATTGCCCTCATTAACATAATCGTATTCGTGCGTGTTTACAAAAAAGCACATGGCTCGAGACGCTCATGATGCAATTCTTGCAACACGTAATAAATATATATTGTAGAGTTTTTTCTTGGTTTTGTTTATTTTCTAAGAGCAGCATAATATAGCTAGATTTTAGAGAGTTAATTATTCAGATTTTCATTAAGGAATATGAAACCTAATTGCCCTTATTGAGTGAGAGGCAATAATAGTACTCGATGAATACTGTGTTTTGAATTTCCTAGCTATATCGAAAAAGTGCAGGGTTATTTTTTTAAAATCTAAAATGAATATTTTCGGTGAGAAAGATAATTTACGTTTGCACCAAGACA
The DNA here is from genome assembly GCA_016617855.1 of Megalonaias nervosa. Classification (NCBI taxonomy): domain Eukaryota; kingdom Metazoa; phylum Mollusca; class Bivalvia; order Unionida; family Unionidae; genus Megalonaias; species Megalonaias nervosa. The sequence goes on from JAECUM010025430.1 coordinate 73,043, forward strand.
AGGAAATCACAGTCGCGGAGTTACACCTGTTTCTTTAGATAAATAATGTAACATGCTGACTGGAATTTTCTTGTGCAAACCCTAACATAGATTCTTTAACTTACCTTTCATTCATAATGCCATAGAATCAGATGTATTTTGCTCTAGATCCATAAAAAAGGCAGTAACATTAACTTTCATCTTGGTAAAGTTTTGGTGATTTTGCATAAATTGTATAATCACTCTGTTCGAAAAAGGACCAACTGTGCCAATCTACCACCGCTTCTACACATATGCTGTAGAAAATGATGACGTCACTAAACATGTGACATCAACTTAAAAATTCAATGTTTCCAATTATAGACCTGCGAATTATTCTGACTTTTGGTTGCTTTGTTTTGGAAATATTTAATTTGTTCTAGTACTTTTCCAAAAACCATTTTAACTTCCAGTATAGATTAGGTTTTATTTGTTCAGAACTTGCGCGTACTGTGTAAATGTGGATGACAGAAATATGGATTTTTAACTGGCTCCTGATCTGTTGAATTCTACAACTTCACACACAGTCTAAAGATGCTTCCCTGGATACAATATATAATTGCAGGTATCATGTTAGCGTTGCATGAGACTATATAATCCTCTATGTTACTTATCGGGTACTAATATGTCCGTTACTGTCACTCTAAAACGTCTCCATTTTAGGCATGACACCGGAGATAACATACATTTTGATAAGTCAATGTTTTATTCCTAGTTTTAAATTTCTTCTGCTGAAAGATTACTGTATGCTAACAACTGAGTCATCGACAGCACATTTGTAGAAGTTAATCGTGGTAATCTATTAAAAGTCTATAGTTTCCAAAATCATGGCCTATTACTCTATGCTATGATCTGAGTCGTCGACAGAACATGGTGTGTAATGGATTTAAAATTAATTACGTTTAATTGACAATTGCTAGTTTAAAACAATTTTATGATAGAAACCATATGAGAACTGTTTTCAGGTGAAATGTGGACTTAATATGGAAACTTAGAAGATACTCTTTCTTAGTATGATTATTAATTGTAAATCTATTGCAAATTACAGGGTACGAATAGTGATGTTGTAAATCTACTTTAAATTACAGGGTAAAAGTAGTATTCTTGTAAATCTAGTTTAAATTACAGGATATGAGAAGTGATGCTTGTAAATGTACTTTAAATTACAGGGTACAAGTTTGTGTTGTTGAAAATCTACTTTAAATTCAGGATTGAAACCTTCAAAATGAGATGCTACTGCAAGATCTTGGGCGTCTCATACAATGACCATGTAACCAACGAAGAAGTCCACAACAGGATCCAACAAGCCATCGGAT